>OZ038460.1:23379464-23446696 GCA_964036195.1 Sphaerolaimus hirsutus
CTTTTGAAGCTCAGTGTAAAATTTTCCGCCAATCTTTACAAAAGTAAGCTATCGGGTATCGTTTAGCAGCAGGCACATTTTTAGTCACTCCACACAAATAGAAGCAGGGCGAAAGATTTCAGCTAGGTACTTTGACTAGAAAGTCAATTAGCCCGACTGATTTTTGTGTCCCTGAGGTCTGGTGACAGTCCCGCACCTTGTAACCTGTCAATGCAATTGCCAAATATCATATTTACAAATTACTCGACATCGTTACGTTGTTTTTATGTAGTTGTTTTTTATCAGAGTGGAGAGTGTCTCATACTCACACAACGTGCCCAAGGGTGTCGCACTATTGGATATTTTTACATGTCGTATTATTTGAGAGCAATCGCATTATTAGAGAATTTACGGTAAATTTGTTGCTTCATAAAACTGCCATTAAGGGTCCACACACAACAGCTTATTTCCAGGAAATACGGTATGCATGTATTTATGTGTGCGTCCGGTCATTTTCAGTTGTCTGTAACCACTGATGCAGATTTAATTACCCACTTTTTCTGCCAGCCCAATTGCAGCGCAGTTACAGCGCCTCCTTCCCCATACACAGTGGACCGTATCTCTAGTTGAAAAGCGCCCTTCCTTTTTTCGTCAACTTTTTACCTGCCTTTCTATTGAGGTAGGCCGTTCTATTAGAAGAAATGCGGTACTTATGTCTTACGCACCAAGGCTCCAACGCTATACTTATGCTTCTGTGCACTTTCACAAAAAAAATATTTGAAAAATAGACTACACCCTAGAGTTGTTAAAAGTACTGAACTTTTTTGAAAGTAAACGTAAATGTATTTTTTTTTTACTCGCAGGAGAGTACAGAAGACATGAAGTATTTTTTTAAACTTTTACTCATGATCATGAGTGAACGTGAGTAAATTACTTTTGCCTGAGGAAAACGTAAAAGTGGGCATTTTTGAGTAGTTTTGCCCCAATTTTCACCAAAAACCACTAATTTTCAAACTATTTTACCATCAAATTCACTAGTTAATGTTTTTTTGTCTATTTTATGCTATTTTGTCATTATTTTTAGCTTTTCTTTTTTTTCCTTTATGCATTGAAAAAGCCTATAAAGGAAGCCATTTGAAATACCCATAGTAAATGTAAATGAGTACCGGTATTCTTTGGGGGGTGTAAATGTATCTACGCGGTACTCGAGTATCCGTATTTACCGAGTAAACGTAAATACGTTTTAACAACTGTGCTATAGTTTTAACTATGCAACTACCCAACCTACCTATGTTTTAAATAATGTTGGGCAATGTTATCAAAATATTAGAATGATTCTTACTTTTATTGAACAATTTCGATTTTTTTAACGATGACGTCATGTTGGAGTGTTTCAACCAGCTAATTGCACAAAACGCGGTCCGAGCAAATGCAACGTACACTTTTCCTCATCAAAAAACTATCGCACGAAACACGAGCTCACGCATAGAAATTATTGTATTGGGCATGTGAATTTGATATGTGTCTCATTCGGTTATTCAGTATCGGGTGAAATGAGGCCTGCAATGAGATTAGATTGAATGGTGTGAAAAAGTAATCATGCCAGAGTTTCATCTACATTCCATATCTGTACTCACCAGGGGCCAGTCCCGCGCCCGCTATATGTTAAATGTTTTGTTGGGTGTAAAATGCCCAATTAGTAAGTTAACTTAACTTGACATTTTACATGACTTTTCACAAATAAGTTCGTGCAGAATTATAACTAGGTATATACCTACCGTATTGACTCGAATAATTCCCATAGGGAATTATTTTTTTCGTCAGACTCTTTTAAGGGGGACTATTCGAGGGGGTATTGTTTTTTCGTCAAAATTTTCAAGAATTTTTCTATCAATTCATTCACGATAAATATATGCTCTATTAACAGCATAACATGCTATTTTTGCTCAAACTATTCGATCATATGCCTCAAGGAGGAATTATTCGAGGGGTATTATTTGTCGGGGCAGGCCTGATACGCACATCTGCCCGTTACGCACACTTGCCCGTTTTTTTCACTTGACACTTTTTCAAGTGATTTTCAGATATGAGTAAAGTGGAAAAAAAGTTGCGTAATGACATTAGTGAACTTTTTTCACTTCACTCATATCTGAAAATCACTTGGAAAAGTGTCAAGTGAAAAAAACGGGCAAATGTGCGTAACGGGCAGATGTGCGTATCAGTGCACCCCCTTATTTTTCATCACTCAGCTAACAGGGGGAATTTTTTCGTGTAAATACGGTATAGGTATTTGAATTTCCTGCAGATTTCCTTGTATTATTATCGTAGGAATTTGAAACACAAACATCCTTTGATAAATGCGAGAGCTGTGTAAGATTTAGGTATATAATAAATATAGGATTATTTTTTGAATAAAAATTTTCAGAATTTTTCAGAGATTTTTTTATATATTTTCTAAATATATTTTCTGAGGTTTCCAAAGAAATTTTCTGAGGTTTCTAAAGAAAAATAAGAAATCCCTAAAAATATTATACATTTTTATATTGATATCTTTCCAGGTAGTTCAAGACGGATTTAGGTAATCTAATTTTATTTTTGAATGATTTTCTGAGATTATATGTATTTACCGTAATAATATTTTCAATAGAAGTTTTTTGGAACATTATCCAGGATATGTAAATATGTACTTTTAAGGCACATATCAGTACAGTGAATGTGTCCTTTTTCTCACAGACAATTTCAAATTATTTCGATATAATATAGAAATTGTATTTATGTGAGAAGGAAAATGTACCATATAATACCATTTTTTTTTAAAACAACACACATGACATGTTTGCAATCTAGGAAAGAATTTGGGGGTTGCATTCACTGGCATATATTACCGTATTACCTCCAATTGTAGGTTTACCTCTAATTGATCTTGTCACGTT
Source organism: Sphaerolaimus hirsutus (assembly GCA_964036195.1). NCBI lineage: Eukaryota > Metazoa > Nematoda > Chromadorea > Monhysterida > Sphaerolaimidae > Sphaerolaimus > Sphaerolaimus hirsutus. Next base: position 23,382,377 of record OZ038460.1, read on the forward strand.
GTCTCTATCCTCAATTAGAGGGTACCTATTTTTTCTCCGGATTTTACAAACATTTAACCAAGTGTGAACAACAAAGCGATGCATTTTATCAAACAGGAATGTACCTGATTACCTCGAGTTATCCCCCCCCCCCTTGAATTGACCCCCCTCGAATTACCCCCCCCCTCAAAATGGGCTGGGGAAATAATAAACCCCCCTCGAAATACCCCCCTCCCTTCGGAATGATGTACGCCACGTACATAAGAACTACGTCATGTATGCAATGTACATGATGTATACCTATTACTGTTAATTTACATTGCAGCTACACATAGACTAGTTTGTGTAGCTATCTACGTTTTTATGTCCAAATATATCCTGTTTGAACACATTTATTACCTGTTTTGGGTATGAAATAGGGTGTCAAATTTCCGTTTCCGTTTTCCGTTTCCGCCTTTCCGCAGGAAAATTTTTTACCTTTCCGTTTTCCATTTTCCGGCAGCCGAAAAAATTTTACCTTTCCGTTTTCCGTTTTCCGGCAGCCTAAAATTTTTTACCTTTCCGTTTCCGTTTTTCCGGCCCATTTTTCCGTTTTCCGGCTGAAAAAATTTTACCTTTCTGTTTCCGTTTTACCAGGCCATTTTTCCATTTTCTGGCTCGATTTTCAGTTTTCTGGCATTTTTCCATTGTTTTTCCAATCTGTATTTATCTTCAATTGGCTCATCCCATTGTGTTGTTTTTGTCTCTTGGAGCAGCATTGACAACTGGGATTTCAGGGTCAGTGAAACAGGTGCTGTGAACCCAATTGGGTCATATGCTGACACCAATAATTTATACAAGTTTTGTTTGGTTGGTGTTGTGATGCTGTCAATTTGCTGTCAATTTTGGTGTTGATATTGCCAGCATGTCCGTTCAGTGATTTTATTTCATGCCCATTACTGCGACAATTTTATTCACCTTTGGACTCCTGTTGTTTTCTGCTATTTCATCCATGACTGATCTGGAGTTTGACAGCCATTCCCTCATGTTCATAGAACATTGGTTAAATAAAGCTTTGACTTTGTAATATAGTTCTAAAGCTTCAACTTTATTCGTGACACTCATGATGAAGTTATCGATGTAAATGTTGTTTATTATCATCGCCAACTGGTTTTGTTCCCCTTCATTTTCTTCATATTCATTCATGTTGTTTATTGTCACATTTAAATGGTATTTTATGACTGCTCCCAAAATTGCTGGGCTGCAGACAAGTCCAAACAGTACGTGTTTAAAACAAAGTACTATTAAGTTATTTTCAGTTTTGAGGCATCTTTCAGCCAGAAAAATCGCGTGTAGTCTCTAGCTTGGTCATGCAATCCTATTTGCAAAAATGCCTTTTCAATACTGGCAATTAATGCTAGATTGCCTGCCCTGAACATCAGGAGTAGGTCCAGTGCTAATGGTGTTGTAATTGGTCCTCTAAAAAGGCACTCGTTGAAACTGGGCTTACCTGCCGACCCATCGTACACAATTCTGCATGATGTCAGTTTGCCCAGTGTGATTACTGGCTGGTGTGGCAGGTAATGAATCCCCTTGTTGTCTGTTTTGTTGTCACAGATCTCAATGATTCCCTTTTCTAGTTGGTCGTCCAAAACTTTCCGGTATTGTTTGAATAAGTTTGGATCTTTGTTGAATCTTCTTATCAGTGATTTAATCCGCACCAAGGCTTCTGCTTTTCCCGTGGGCAGGTCACTGATACTCTCTTTATACGGCCAGTCAATATAGTATTGTTTGTTGTTGTCGTTTAATGCTATTTATTATCATCTCCTCTGCAATGTTGTCATCAATTGCATGGGGGTCATCAGTGATTCCCACTGCTTCTAGACTGTGAAATTGTCATAGTGTTTCCTTTCCTATGGCCACTATGGCTACTTTTTGATGATTTTTTGTTGGTTCAGTTAAGCTTGAACTACAAGTGAAGTTACAGGCATGATCCATAGTTGCAGAATGTACAGCTATCACAATCAAAGCCAAACAGGCAAACCTGCATGCAGATTTTCCTTCTGCAAATTTGTCTATTACTGTGCTAATTTCACTTTATTTTTTCCGTTTCCGTGAAAATTTTGCTTTCCGTTTTCTGTTTTCCGGCATTTCATTTTTCCGTTTTCCGTTTTCCGGCCGACAATTTTTTTTAACTTTTTTGTTTTCCGTTTTCCGCTGAGTGAAATTTTTTTACCTTTCCGTTTTCCGGCAGAAATTTTTTTTTTTACCTTTCCGTTTTCCGTTTTCCGTAAAGTGAAAAAATTTTACCTTTCCGTTTTCCGTAAAAAATTTTTTTTGACACCCTAGTATGAAAATGCCTACTATTTACTACGGTCCTTACGAAAACTTCTGAGGAAATTATTAAAAAACCCTCGAATTAACCCCCCCCCCTCGAATTAACCCCCCCTCGAATTCACCCCCCTCAAATTTTGTTGGCGAAATAATAAACCCCCATGGGGGTATTTCGAGGTAATACGGTAATCAAAAATGGTGAACCAGGCCTAATACAAGTTGGCAGGGTCTTGGTGCCCTCCTGGTGCTTGTTCCGCAAATTGAGAAGTGAGAAGTGAAATGGCAAAAGCGACGTAAAAATAAAAAAATAAAAAGTGATTTCCCTTGGCTTTTGCCAATTTCCTTCTCATTTCACTTCGCATTTGCCATTTCACTTCTCACTTCTCAATTTGCGGAACTGGCCCCTGTACCATTTTCATCGTTGTGTGTTATATTTGGCAACTGTTTTTATGATTTTACGCGTTTGGCATGCAGCCAGCTGTGCCTCATATTGGAGATATGCCTGTACGGAGGTAATTTTTGCATCATATTCAACAAAGGCCAAAAACAGTAGGTACCTTCAATTAGAGGGTACCTTTTTATTGGAGGTAAGCGGGTATAGTTATGTAAAAGCGCCATGGCGCTGGCGCCTGGCGCTAGCGCCAAACAAAAAAGTGCCATGGCGCTTTTGGCGCTTGGCGCGTTGTTGCCGTGGCGCCATTGGCGCTTGGCGCCCACACTCCCCAAAAGCGCCATGGCGCTTTTGGCGCTTGGCGCTATAAAGCCGTGGCGCCATTGGCGCTTGGCGGCTGGCGCTCACACTTTAAAAAGCGCCAAAAAAGCGCCATACTGTCTGTGTACGTTTTCGATACGTACATCAAATATGCCATCAAAATATGAGATGATTGTTTTTTTGTTCCATCCAATTTTCCCATCACCTAACAATTATGGTTCACACACCCAAATTTCATGGATTTTAGGTATATAATAGCAAAATTTCACTTGCTTCAAAAAAGTCACCTACTGAAACTTTCTGCATTCAGAGTAAAACTACCAATATAGCATGCTGAATGTACACTTTACAATCTATCGATCATACCACATTTATTTTTCTGACATTCATTTTAGGATGCTTATCAGATCTGAGTAAAATAACCCTGCTTCATCCCTAGCAAAGTGCATGTTCGGAGAAAAGAATAACTCCCCCTAGAATAACACCCCCTTGAATACCCCTTCAAAACTTCGAATAAAATAATAACCCCCCTGGGGTCTTATTTCAGGATATACGGTACTTGCATTCACTGCAAGTACATGGCTACTTTTTTGCACAATTTTTCACGCAGCTTGATTCATCAAGTAGGGAACATCTTTGTGTATTTAGCATCCAGTTCGATCCATATACCATGTAACTTTAGATATTGATGTACATGGTGATGAAAAAACAGCCAAGAAATTTTTGGCGCTGGCGCTTTTGGCGCTTGGCGCTATTGTCCTCTGGCGCCATTGGCGCTTGGCGCTACCGTCTGGAAAAGCGCCATGGCGCTTGTGGCGCTTGGCGATAAAATCGTGTGGCGCCATTGGCGCTTGGCGCCGCAATGGGAAAAGCGCCATGGCGCTTTTGGCGCTTGGCGCCGAAACTCTGGCGCTTTTTACATCACTATGCGGGTACAATTGGAGGTAATACGGTATTTTTGTTCCTTGAGTTCACGTTCATTTACAATAGTATTGCAGCCAGCCTTAAATTGTTTTCGTTGGCAAATTAACACTTGTTTGTGTAGCATGAATGGATTGATTCGACAAGGATGAGTAAATTTAATTGCACAAGTAGTGATGGAAAAAGCGCCAGACTTTTGGCGCCAAGCGCCAAAAGCGCCATGGCGCTTTTCTGAACCCCAGCGCCAAGAGCCAATGGCGCCAGAGCAAAATAGCGCCAAGCGCCAAAAGCGCCATGGCGCTTTTCTGGACCTCAGCGCCAAGCGCCAATGGCGCCAGAGGGCAATGGCGCCAAGCGCCAATAGCGCCAGCGCCAAAAATTATTGCTGCAATAATTTTTGCAGAATAATGAATTCATAACTGTGATGTACCACTGATGTCATAGTAGTCGATTTTCCTTTTGCCATTAAAGTTCAATCAACAACTAAATATAATGTTTCATACATTGTTAAAATCTCCCTGGGACATTTTTCAGCCAAACATTGCGACTGGGGAGCTTTCAATGGGGAGTTCTTTGTTCCTCACACAGCTAAAAGGCGCAGTTATTCAAGGGACATTCATTTCATTCTCATTTGGCTAACAGTTGGATTATTCTAGGGAGAGAACTTATTTGAGATTTTATAGCATTTTTCTTTTGCTATACAGAGCAATTTATTGTTAAAATGTATTTACATTTACTCAAAAGATACATATATCCAGAGCAAATATTTTATTTGCTAATTGCCCTGAGAAATTATTATTTCGTTCACCTTCTTTAGGGGGGAACTATTCAAGAAAGGAAATTATTTGAGGTGATTAGAAGACATAAAATGATAAAATTAAAATAAAATACCATTAAAATAAAATTCTTAAAATACCAGTACATTATTACAGTCCAAATCCAAATATGAGGACCTCTAGAGCAGGGTTGGTTTTATAAAAATTCATTTTAGTAAAATTGTATAAAAATTGTATAAAAATTGTATTTTATTTTAATTTTATTCTTGTTTCATTTTATTTTATTTTATTTTATTCCCAAAAGTGGTTAATAAAATAAAATGACACAATTTTACAAAAATTTTACAAAAATTTTACAAAAAATCGGAATCATGCATGCAAGGCCAGAAAAATGTTATCATTAGACCTAAACATGAGTAACCTGTGACAAATTTTCCCATTACTTTACAAAAGTTGCATGCAGTAGGTATTGTTAGCTCGCTGCAAGTGTAACCTTACAATTATTGATAACAACGGTTTGCAATTTTAGAAGAAGGACTACTGGACTGTGTTGGGCGCATTTGTAAAATCTCATGCAAAGTGTCAATTGTCATGACAAATGTAAAGTAGTGTCAATTGTCATGCAAAATGTCGAGTGTCATGTAAAATGTCGAGTGTCATGTCAAATGTCAAGTGTCATGTCAAATGTCAAGTGACATGTCAAATGTCATGGAACGTGTAAATTGTATATCCAAAAATTAGGTTTTTGTATCCAAAACTTATGTTTTGTATCCAAAACTTATGTTTTGTCTTCGCATGTTCACATACATTTTGTATCCAAATCTTGTCCTTGAATCCAAATCTTTTGTGAACATTCGAAGACAAAACATAAGATTTGGATACAAAACAAGATTTGGATACAAAACATAAACTTGTGATACAATACATTACACTTAATCTATATATTTGCCATGACAATTGAAACTTCACTAGTCATTTGCCATGACAATTGACACTTTGAATGGCGTTTTACAAAACATTTGACACTTTACAAAGCTTGGGACTTCCCCCAGTCCCACAAATAAACAAGTAGAAACTCAAGCAACAAGATAAAGATTTTACAAAAAATATGAATTTTTATACAATTTTACAAAAATATGAATTTTTATACAATTTTACAAAAATTTTACAAAAATTCGAATTTTTATACAATTTTTATTTTTATTTTGAAATTTTCCATTTTATTTTATTTTATTTTATTCTTAAATTTCCATTTTATTTTTATTTTATTTTTATTTTTTCAGAGATTTTGCCAACCCTGCTCTAGAGTAAAAAGTAAACACATTTTAACACCTCTGCTTTTATTCTGTGTAGTCTTCAAATTGGTCCCCATCCACAATTTTTAAAATCACGGTTGGCGCTTTTTTGGCGCCATTTAAAATGCCGGTGCCAGGCGCCAATAGCGCCACCAGAAAATAGCGCCAAGCGCCAAAAGCGCCATGGCGCTTTCTCAGATACCGGCGCCAATCGCCAATGGCGCCAGAGCGTTTTAGCGCCAAGCGCCAAAAGCGCCATGGCGCTTTTTGCTTTGGCGCTAGCGCCAGGCGCCAGCGCCATGGCGCTTTTCCATCACTATGCACGAGGATACCCGTGGATTGTGTAGATTTATGTATGTTAGCCACAGGGTTTCTACACACTCTCGTAAGTACCTACCTATTCTATAATTAGTTTCATATTAAAGACGAAACGTTTTTTCACCTTTCTCGTTTTTCCCTGCATAATTGCCAAAAATTAGAAAACTACGACACTGGGTTCTACTTCCGGCTACTGGGAAATGGAAATCACAAAATAAATAAAAAACGAAGTTTTCATTTCAAAGATTGGCAAATTTTCCTTACTCAATAAACATCAATTCAGTCTTGTTGCTTTGGGGTTTGTTTGACTTGGGATACATAATATGTTATTGCTGTATGTTCTTTTCAAGTCATTGTATGCACACACTTGAGCAAGCTGAACGATGTTAGAGCATTTGAGCTACATAAAAAAATTCAACTCATTATTGTGTGTATGTAAATCTACTATCTATCTACTCTACGGCTTATTTCTACACAATTTTCCTCAATTATATGGGAAATGACTACCTCCATTGCCTCGCGTTCCTTTGAACGATTAGCCACTGCACCAACTGGAATGGATAATTGCAATTTGTGAAGCATGCTTGTCTCATTAGATAACTGCGCAATTTGCAACCTTTACTTTGTAAATTTCCTGCAAACCATGCGGTTTGGTGAATTGTCTAATTTATCCACTGCACATGAAGGATGTGGAGAATCTTTTGAAATGTTAAATGTATTTTAAAGCCCTAGTTATCACTTTCAGACATACCGTATTTACTCAAATGATTACTCTGCTTTGAATAATTTCCCCTTGAATAATTCCACCCTCTTAGATGAGCAAGGAAAAAATAATACCCCCGTGAATACCCCACCCCCTTTTAGGGTCATTTACATAATTTCCTGTGCTCGGTTCAGTTTCAAAATGTGTTTTCATTTTGAAACCAAACCAACAACTGAAATTCATTTTAAAACATTTATTACATGCACAAATTATCTGCAAATTGGCATGTGTGTACAGTCAACTACTGATCATACATCAGTGCTTTTTGTTGCAGACATACTGTAGTTCCTCGAAATACCCCCCTCGAAATACCCCCCCCCCCCTCGTTTGACCCCCCCCTCTAGACCACTATGAAACAATCACCCCCCCCCCTCGAAATACCCCCCCCAGATTGAGTGTAAAGAGAACATACATGACAAATACTGCAGTTTGTGTTCTGCGTAGTGCAGAACACAGGTTAAAACAATGTCGTAATCACGTTAGAACAGTGTTTATACCGTCTACATACTAATATTAGTCTACATAACCTTATAAATGGTGGTTTTTGTTGTATTTTTTGACATCTGCGTACGTTTCAGACGACAATTTCGTACTGGGATTTGAAATTTTTTCTTGTGAAAAAATAACCCCCCCCTCGAAATACCCCCCCCCTTGTTTAACCCCCCCCCCCTCTCGGGACCACTATGGAACAATCACCCCCCGGGGGGTATTTCGAGGAAATACGGTATAACTTTATTCCGGAATTATGTAACTTTTTCACTCCACAAAAATCCGTGTAAATGTCACTTCAGGAATTTGTTTTAGTTTTTGCATTTAATTTTAACATAATTTGCATGTTATTTAGTAAATAAAGCATATTTCATTCATATTTAGAAATCAGTTTATAGAAACATAATTTTTTGATGCAATATTCATTCCCTCTTGATTATTTCACCCTCAAAAAGTCCCACCCTCAAAAAAGTCTGATGAAAAATAATCCCCCATGGCATTTTTTTAGCATAAATTGTAAAAATAATTTATCTGGCTGTAATTTATGGTTTTACCTCATTGGAACATTAGACATTTATGTGTTTACCCATTTATGTGAGACAGAAACTGTGTTTTGTACTCAACGAAGTATAGCCATGTACTGGTTACACAATGCGCACACGAGTTAGCAAATGGTGGTTACCTAATGCTCAAGGAACATGGAAAAAGGTGCCAAGGCAGATTTGACTGGCGATAGGCAGCTCACGCGGGGTGAGAACACATTACAGCTCTATAGATTTTGCCCGCTGTTCACCAGATATCATTTCAGTGGAAAATGAAAATATACACCTATCGTGAATTGGTTGTGAAATTTTCATTCTGAAATGGCATGGAATCATGGGATTATGGTTGTATTTTGAACGGTGCGTTGCAAATATTATACAATATACATTTAGGCAAAATAAAAAACGACGTGCATGTGCATCTTCAGCTATAGTTTTCGTGTTGATTGAAGTATTTTTGACTCCAAATAGTCTTAATATAAATGTTGGAAGTGTAAATTTGTAGATAATTACTGCATCATCTATCCAACGGTGACACTCTGGCGCACAGAGTGGGCTAGGTCGATTAGTGAAGACTGTTGCAGCCGACGGTGCGGCAAAGATGCCGCATCCGAGGCGGAGACAGCATTAGTTACGCGACAAACTAGCCATAGCATTGCGAGACAGATTCCGTGCACGGTCTTTGATGCCGCAGTATGTCATAAAATGCGTATTGATGCGTCGCAACACCTGGGTAATCTGGCCAGACTACTGGAAAACTGGGGGGAACGCAGCGACGGTTCATCGTTCGCAAGCGGGATCCCCGGTTAGCCAGTAAGCTGACACTGGATGCAAAGAAGATCTATGTATACTTACAATGTACAAAACTGTATCAATTTGCAAAGTGGCTTATAACTCTAATTTTGGTATCAGTGTGCGACACAACAAGACGCGATGTTGATCAAGATTTTTGGTAATGATGTGAGGGATGGAAAGTGAAAAAGGTGATAAATGTGACTCTTGGAAAGATGAGTGGTAAAATGAAGTAGGAAACGGCAAGCAATTAGAGATATCTAATGTAATAATTCAAACCTGGGAATTAAAAAACACATCAAACCTGTTTTACTAATGTCAAAAATGTCATCTAAATGGATAAAATCTTTGGAATAACAAGCGGAAAACGCTCCGGAAAGATTACGATTATTATGTGACTAAATGGGAACTTTTAACGACGACTATGATTATGATTTTCACTTAACATCAAAATGTTGATTTCTACTTTATTCTTTTTATGTTCTGTTTTTGTTCAAATGTTGCCAATTGTTTTTAAACACGGACAAAACCGGGTCGTGGGGTGCTAGAGTGTTTTATTTTTCGGTGTTTCTGGCAATGTTGTCTGCCGCCCACTCAATAGTAAGGTATTAAGTAGACTAGGTGTTTTTTCTATATTCTCCCACACATTCTGTGTACACAACGCGCACAAACTCACCTATTAGGACCGCAAAATAGGAGTACTCGATGGGTATGAATGTTGTATTTTACTTGCATTTGGCTTTTGAGGTCTGAGTCAAGTAAACCTAATTGAATTGAATCTATCTGCACGAAATGTGATTGTAAGTTTGTTCCTCTAAGTTTGTGATTGTAAGATTGTAAGTAAGACAAAACTAAGACAATCTAAGTAAACAAACATTGAGAAAAAATTGGCTTTGCTGCTCATATTTAGTGCAAACTTTTTCAATTGTTGATTAATGAGCATCTTTTGCCTTCCCCATTTTAACTTCCCTAAAGTGAAATTATACAATAGCGCAATCTTTTGTAAAGTCGGCGGACATTTCACCCTACAAAATCGGAGAGTTAGAATTCGCTCGTGAATAGAGCGAACAACGAAACTTGTGTCCCACGCGGACGCTAGAAATTGAAAAAGAAAATCATATTAAAAGAAAAATGGACGTTTCGCTGCGTCCGTGTGTGCCGCGCCCTAGTTATCTACATTTTCAACGTTGCTCGTGAAGAATTTGACCGTTCAAACTACGGTTTTACCGTTCAAACTACCGTTTTTGTTTTTATTTTATTTTTTCATTCGTTGGCTCCGTTCCAACAGAAGAGAACTTGGCAGCCGGCCAAAATTTCGAAATCCGTTATTAATATGAATAAAATAGGCTCACAATAGCTATATAACCATGTATATAAACAAAAATAGCGATTATGAAGGTGGAAATTGGCAAAGCGAAGCAAATTTTAACGATTTTTAGCTAACTTTCAGTTTTCACTCTCATTTGTATAATACGCAACTGGTAACTGGGATAAGGGCCAAGTTTTCATACGTGACCCAATCTATTCCAATGGTTAAAATATTGTGTCACCATACCTAATGCCGTCATGCACTCTCCACTGGAGAGACTGACGCAAATGTTTGTAGGGCGATACGTCTGCCGACTTTAGGTATTGTGAGAATCTGTTTTTCTTACTGGTTTAATTACAGAATTCATTTCGTTTTGCCTTGCTCCACAGAAAATTTTGCTACTCTGCATGCTAAAAACATTAATTACGTTACAAAATTTAATTTTTTACATTTTTTCCATTTTTTCCATTTCCACAACCATTTTTTTCCGGTGCCTTTTCATCACTACTCGAAAGTGGATCTTTTTTAAACACGAGTTCGAGTAACAGCCCCCAAATTTTTCCAGTCGATTCGGCGAGTCGACTCGGTCGAATCATTCCAAATCGAGTCTCGAGTTGGGCAAAAATCTCGACTCACGACTCGTGAGTCACGAGTAGTGATGTGAAAGCGCCATGGCGCTGGCGCCTGGCGCTAGCGCCAAAGCAAAAAGCGCCATGGCGCTTTTGGCGCTTGGCGCCTTTTTGCTGTGGCGCCATTGGCGCTTGGCGCTAGCGTTTTAAAAAGGGCCAAAAAAGCGCCAAGGAGTTCAAAAAATATATCATTATTTTATGTAAAAAGTCCTTGTGTGCATAATTTCCATAAGTACCGTATTACCTCGAAATACCCCCAGGGGGTTTATTATTTCGCCAGCAAAATTTTAGGGGGGGATAATTCGAGGGGGGGGTTTATTCGAGGGGGGGGGGGTCTATTAGTTCGCCAGAAAATTCCTGAAATCCCCCATACTCAGACGTAGAAAAAACAAGCAATTACATGGATGTATACGTGTTTATAAGCATTTAAAACTGTATATACACAGTAACCCTACCCTAACGTCACTTTATCATCAGTTTTTAGGTGTGTTCTGCATTGTACAGATCACAAACTGCGGTATTTGTCATGTACGTTCACATTACACTCAATTCTAGGGGGGGTATTTCGAGGGGGGGTTTATTATTTCCTCAGCCGAAATTTAGGGGGGGGGGTATTTCGAGGGGGGGGGGGGGGGGTTTATTCAAGGGGGGGATAATTCGAGGTAATACGGTAAATGTGCTACTGTAAGTGTATTCCAGGAAGAACAAACCCCATATTTGCAAACCATGTCCATGCAATTGCAAGGATTTTCAAAACCTTTCCCTAATAATAGGCCTAATGGTTCCCATCCCAATTCAAAGCTTGTTCAAGAGTCGACGAGCGACATTCAAATGCTTAGTTTTGCTTTATTTTGAAAATGAAGTTGTATTGTTGGTATGCGCAATGTATCAGGGGCCAGTCCTGCAAGTTGACTAGTGCTTTACTCTGTCTCTTGACTTTGCGCCAGAGAGTGATAATTGCACCGCGGTGTTCATGTGCCTTATTACCTATTTTCAGCAATTTTTGGCCATGTATGTAAAAAAAATTTACATAGGTATTTTACACAGATATGTAATTTAGCTATTTTTACCCTGTTATCTCACAGTTTGCACTTTAAATCTTGAAATATCTAATAGATTGAAACGCTGCAACCCCCAACCCCCAGACAATCTTTCAGCTTCTACCGCTTCAGAGAGGCAATTTGCTATCTATTTGAACCAGTCTTAGTTACCCTTGTGTGTTGAGCAAGAAAACTTATTTATTTTCTTATTTATTTTTTGACTTATTTTTTGACCATTTTTGTGTTTTTGGAGGCAATACAAGTTATTGAAAGTGAAGAAAATAGTACTTTGTCTCATTTGTACGATTAAAGGCAATATCATTTTGGCGCTGGCGCCATTGGCGCTTGGCGCCATGGCCCCCTGGCGCCTTTGGCGCTTGGCGCTAAGGTCGAGAAAAGCGCCATGGCGCTTTTGGCGCTTGGCGCCGTTTTGCTGTGGCGCCATTGGCGCTTGGCGCTAGTTCCGGAAAAGCGCCATGGCGCTTTTGGCGCTTGGCGCCAAAAGTCTGGCGCTTTATACATCACTAGTCACGAGTCACGGCCATATTTTTTGGTTGCCCAGTGCCTTTCCATCACTAGTCAAGGGTCGAGTTCGAGCTTGAGTGGGTATTTTTTTGCTGAAACTGTGGTCTACATTCACGAACAGTGTTGAAATTTGAGATTTCCAATTAAAACCCATTGACGCATTGACGCAAACAGTGCCATTACTTGTTAAACTAGATGAGACTTCCACACCTTGAAATCTCACATCAAATGAAAATAGCTGTATGGGGATTTTTTGAGATTTAGATCAGGCATAGGAGATTTTCTCAGGGATTTAATTATATTTTCCAAATTACATGAGAGATTTAATCATATTTTATCTTAGAGAGATTTTCTGAGATTATATTTACCATTATTTTTTCTTAAAATTGGCCATTTTTGAACGCTTATCATTTAAGCTTAAATACCGTATTTACTCGCAAAATTCACCCGCTTGGATAATGCCCCCACTTCAATAGTTACCCCTCAAAAAGGTCTGATGAAAAAATCATCCCCGTGGTAATTTTTTGAGTAAATACGGTAATACACAACGTTCCTTGTAATGGAAGCTAAACCGCGACTTCTCTTGTTACATATTTCCTTGCTCTTGGGACTACTTCGGGAGCTGTCCATACAAACACACGTAACGATGGCAAACAAAAATTTGAAAATTCTAGTTTTTTTCTTCGAGATTTTCGATTTTTTCTCTCTGAAGTTTTCGAATTTTTATTTCACTTTAAACATTTAAAACATTTAAAATCTATTTTTAAGTATTTGTGTTGAAAATGCATAAAAAAGCTAAAACACAATTCAAAACTCTGTTAAAAGACGCAATTCTGTTCATAGCGGCATTCATGCGTCTGAGCTTCGCGGTAACAGCTTGGAAAACTGCAAAACATAAAGATGTATTCAAAACTCAAAAGAAAAATATGAAAATGTACAGTTTAGTAGAGAAAAATGCAAATTTGGAAAGTATTTTTTAAAGACTAAAAAATTGTCAAACCATTCTCAGGAAAAAAAAAAAATTCGACACTCCATTTTGAAAAAAAACAACACAAAAATTGAATAACTTTTCCAGAGGTTTTCCATCGTTAGTGGATCGTGATGCGTGTCTCCATGCGCGTATGCGTTCGACTGAAACCAAACCTTGATGTTCGTGGATTTAGGTGTTGTGTTGAATAGTGGTGAAAAAACGGCTTGGCGCCTTTTTTTTGGCGTCAGCGTTTGAAGGGATTTTTGTGGCGCCTTTTTGGGCCGTGGCGCTATATCCTTCCTTCGGCATTTCACTTTTCCAGTGGGATCTAGTTCACATTCGTGTTTCGTTGAAATTACCTGAATTCTCGAATAATAGCCCAGGGGATCTTTCATTGAGTTGAGACCCGTTTTCAAGAGGGGGTATTATTCAATGGGGGGAGTTATTGTTACCTTACCTGGCCAACCCGGGGGGGTATCAAGGGGGAGTTATTCAACGAGGGGTATTATTCGAGCATTTGAGGTACATGAAAAATGTCCATGTCGTTTGACGTCACCTTAAGTTTTAATATCATTTCCGAACATTGCTGTCACATAAAAAGTTTCAAAGACTCATTAAGCGGTAAGGCATCCTTCAAAAAAACCTTTAAATCTTTTCACAACTCTGTTTTTATCACCACTCAGCCAGGCGACCACTGATCCAGTGACAAGTTTTCTTTTTCTACAACATTTTTTTACATTGAAAAAATCTGCTATGTTTCTTCTAGGTTCAAGGTGTTATATTCGTAATATAACACGCTGAAATGAGTTTAGTTACCCTTTGAATTTTGTCTTCTGTCGTGAATTTCTTGCTGGAAAAAGCCTTTTGTCTTTTGTCTGTCAAAGTTGATTGATGTCTGCGAAATGGTGTGTTAGCTCTGAAAAATCTCGATTTGAATGTATTCAAACAGACATATATTTATGAGGATAAATGCGCAAAATGTCATGTTAATTCCAAATTTGGAACTTTTTATTAGTGTTACATTAAAGCGTAAAAATTGAGACCGGAATCATGGCAAATACTTTTTTTCGCACGGTAGTTTGCCAAAAAAAGTTGAAAGTGTGTCAATGGTGTCAAATGTCATGTAAAATGCTTTGTAAAATGGTAACTTTTTCGTAGGCTATTTTACCTACATCACTTTTGACACGTAGCATGACATTTCACATTTTACAGTTTCTGCCCCCTTGTCACTTGTCACAATGCGGAATTGCCCCCTGGTTTGATGAGAGGAGGCACCATGTGTACTGTGTATATAATAAAGTTAACACATGCAACACCCACACTAGTTTTCAATATACCGTATATCCTTGAAAAAGACCCCAGGGGAGCTGAAAATAGGCAATAAAGCTGAAACAATGGCAAAAAAACGATTTTGAAGGTGAAAACTATTTAAAAAAATGAAAATTAGCGAATCTGAGTAAAATTGGGGAAAAAAGTTTCTCAAAAATCGCCCCAGATAGGTAGGATAGCTTTTTTAATAGATGGCTGGTGGATTATTATTTTTTTTGGGGGGGGGGTTGGGGTTCAGGGGATAGTAGCTAAAAATTTGAAGTCGCTGCAGTGGTAGCTAGATCCTCCGGGATGGATAAATAGCTGGCGGATTTGAGGGGGGGGGCATAGGAACATTTGATACATCTATGTAACAAGTATACTCCAGTTACTTTACACCCTGCACGCGTGGTTCCCCCTGGAAGCGTGCCAACGATTTCTTACGCATGAGATTTTCACAGATAGTTGAAAAAAGTCATCTCTGTTATAACGCTATACGTTAACTTATTCACAACAATGATCTTTTTCATATTTTATACAAAAATCGCGTGCTTTATCATCATTGGCACGCTTCCAACGTGAGACATAAATGAGTGCGAGGGCAGAGTATCATGTCCGCCGAGTATATCATAAATCACCTCTTAAAATGCTATCCTATGGCTCCACAGCCATCCTATGATTATATTCAACATCACAAAGTAGTAACCTCGAAATAACCCCAGGGGGTTTATTTTTACACGAGCAAATTTTCAGGGGGGGGGGGTAATCGAAGGGGGTTTATTTGAGGGGTGTCTATTATTTCGCCAGAAATTTTGGGAAATGCCACATAGTCAGACATAGAAAAATCTAACAATCTAATAATACGCATAAACAGTGCCGTGCCCTACCAGTTGGAACACTCAGTCATCGGTTTCAACGTGTGTTCTGCATCATACAGAGACAGACCACAAACTGCAGTACCTGTCGTGTACATTCGTTTTACACTCTTTTTGGATGGGGGTATTTCGAAGGGGCGGTTATTATATTTTTACCGGCAAAATCTTAGGGGGGTATTTCGAGAGGGAGTTGATTCGAGGTAATATCGTTTGTTGACTAAACGATATTTTTAAGCTTCAAAAAACGGGTTTTTTAAATGTGTTTTTTTTAAACAGGGTCGTTTTAAAAAAGTTCAAATCTGTACCCCCCACACTAGTGATGGAATGGCGCCATGGCGCTGGCGCCATTTGAGGGCGCCAAAGGGCGCCGCGCCATGGCGCCATTGGCGCTTGGCGCCCTTTTTCTGTGGCGCCCTTGGCGCCTGGCGCCCACATTCTGAAAGGCGCCATGGCGCCCTTGGCGCTTGGCGCCCTTTTTCCGTGGCGCCCTTGGCGCCTGGCGCCCTGCTTTAGAAGGGCGCCAAAAAGGCGCCAGCAAGGTTTCATGGTGAGTGCTGTGTAAACGAAAAAAAAAGAAAGCCGCATCCGTGGATGATCTAAATTTGCCAGAAAAATGGACGGAGTGGTGTGAGTGGGTGGAAATCTTTCGTCCAACGGTTCATCAGATCTGTCTGACGGATCAGAAGACAAGAATGATGGGCCGTCTAACTTGCAAAATCATAAATAAATGGATTTAAATCGTTGCAATTAGGAAACATTGTTTGGAAAGGTCTATTTGTAATGAATGGATTGTTGTCAAATGACAATTTCCATTACGTTTGAATTCGTCATGTGGATTTTATTCAAAAAATTTTTGTTCCTAGCCTTGTTTTTTGTCATTACATCCTGGAGAACGCGAATTAAGATCTGAATGCGCGTATAATGGTGCTGGATAAACATTTTTAGCACACGCATGGTGTTGTAGGCACTTTTTTATCCTGGCGCCCTTGGCGCCTGGCGCCCTATTTTCCAAATGGCGCCATGGCGCCCTTGGCGCTTGGCGCCCTCTTTCCGTGGCGCCCCTGGCGCCTGGCGCCCACTTTCTCAATGGCGCCATGGCGCCCTTGGCGCCTGGCGCCCTTTTTCTGTGGCGCCCCTGGCGCTTGGCGCCCACTTTCCGAATGGCGCCATGGCGCCCTTGGCGCCTGGCGCCATTTTTTATGGCGCTTTTCCATCACTACCCCACACCAATTTGCAAATTCTCGAGATCATTCTAGGTATAAAAATTAAATACCTTGTATTTACGTAAATAATACGTCTTCGCAGGCACATAGCGCTGTAATTAATGCGTTTAATACAGTTCTACTCATTTTAATGCTGCTGCCAACTGCGCAACAAACAACAACAACAAAACAGCGGCACAAAACATGGATTTCGTTCGTGTGAAATTGAGCTAAAATAGGTACCTCTAAACTGAATGTCTAGTTACCATCAAAAAGTCATATTCTACTATTAAAAAATCTAATATTCTAACACAAAATGGCACTAAAAGATACGACTGGAGATGTTCCTCCTACTGAAAATTCATCTACTACTGATCAGGGCTTTCTCCTGAAACAATATAAAAATGAGCTGATATCTACCACTCAGCAAATATTATCGAACACGGAAATGGATGTTTTGCTGAATGAAGTGCAAATAGCTGCTGATAATTGGACCAATTTGAATGGGACTTCGTCAAATGAAGGGACTTCGGATGAAGATATTGATGCTAGTCAAAAATTGGCTTTTTATTTCGCCCTTGGATTGATACTTGTGTTAGTGATTGGGGGGTTTTGTTTTGATTATTATGACGGGTAGGTTTGGTGACCCGTCCCGGACTCGATACCCGAGAGTTTTTTGACTAGAAACCCGACCCGATAGCTAGCCGGGTTGTCAGTTTGACGCAAAATACAGTGTCATGTAAAAGTAAAACTTCATCGGAAAATAATAACACAAGAGAGAACGATTATTTATGCAGATCTGAACCGTCCACTATTCCTGAAGATATCTAGAAATTTTGTATATCCTCCTTGAGTAAGACTCTATGGGAGTTATTATTTAGTCAGAAGTTTTGGAGGGAAGTTATTCAAAGGGAGGGGGGTATTATTCAAGGCGGGAGTTATTTTTTCCTTAGAACCTTCTGGAAAACTTGCACTTTTTCATTGTATGAACGCATTCCTTCAACTCGTGTAATTAAGTTATTTAACAGTTGAACAATAACAAAAAAAAGGTATCCTTGCTAAAATTTATGTTCATCAGCATCCGAATCATTCAAAAAGACATTGTGGACTAGTGATGGAATGGCGCCATGGCGCTGGCGCCCTTTTCGCTGGCGCCATCTGGCGCCTGGCGCCATCATTTGGAATGGCGCCATGGCGCCCTTAGCGCTTGGCGCCATTTTCGCTGACGCCAATTTGGCGCCCGGCGCCATTGTTTTGGATGGCGCCAGAAAGGCGCCAAAATTCCACGATGATTTTCAATTTTTTTTTGCGTTTTCAAGTGCGTTATCTGCTGAAAGATATGATTTATGAATATTTAGTACATTTACCATGTAAATTTTTGCTAGCATTACAGGTTTGGGTTGTTTTATTCGACATATAAATAACACAATAACAAAGACTTAGTGAAATAGTAGTAATAACATGACAAATCTTCAAATATGTCCCACACTGAGATTGGCACCAGGATCTTTTCATTCAGTGTTACACAAATTCAGATAAATGGATTTACCGTATTTCGTCGATATTTTTACCTCCAGGTGGTTTATTACTTTGTCAGCAAATTTTGATGGGGTGTTTATTCTAAGGGGTGGGGGGGGAGCTTATTGCGGGGGAGGGGGGGGGGTTACGATTTTGCCAGAAATTTCCGTGAAGGATCATAGTACACAATACAGATCTATACACCCAAAATTTGTAATGAATGTAACCTGATATGACATTTTTCTGTAGATCATTAAACAAAGATGTCTATGTATACCTACATAAATACATGCGATGTGAATAAATCACAGTATTTACCTAATACATCATGTTCATTCCAAACATTATGTACCTTATTAGAGATTGGGATATTTTGAGGGGGGTTCTTCTTTCCTTAATTCGCTAGATTTGGGGTATTTCAAGGGTGATGATATTTTGTCCTCAACTCCCAAAGACCTGGAGGTGTATTTTGAGGAAATACGGTAACATGATAAATAAATTGGTCTTCTATAAATGCTTCTACATGCCAAAATAGAGAGTTCTTTTGTTGGCGCCATTTTTGCGCCCGGCGCAATTGTTTCTGGCGCACTTTGGCGCCGGGCGCCATATTTTCAGATAGCGCCATGGCGCCATTGGCCATTATTTTGAATGGCGCCATGGCGCCATTTTTCCTGGCGCTTTTTCATCACTATTGTGGACACAAATACCAATTAACCAGAGGGGATTATTCAAGACTGGAGATTTATTCAAGGGGTGTTATTTTTGCTCACCTGGCTGACGGGGGTATTCAAGGGGGATGTTATTCAAGGATATCCAAGTTCAAGATTCAAGCTCAGAAAACAAATGCCCCTAAATAGTAATGTAATCAAAATATTTTTACGTTTTTACTTCACTTCTTTTTCTCACCTCAACGATCTTAAAACGGGATCCAACGTTCAAAACACCCGATACCCAATATCCAATACCCAGTACCCATTACCCAGCACACAATACCCAGCACACAATACCCAGTACCCAATACGCAATACCCAGTACCCAGCACACAATACCCAGTACCCAATACCCATCGCAGGAGCACAGCGGGTCTC
Source organism: Sphaerolaimus hirsutus (assembly GCA_964036195.1). Taxonomy (NCBI): domain Eukaryota; kingdom Metazoa; phylum Nematoda; class Chromadorea; order Monhysterida; family Sphaerolaimidae; genus Sphaerolaimus; species Sphaerolaimus hirsutus. The sequence continues at coordinate 23,401,741 of OZ038460.1, forward strand.
TGCGGTAATGTGGTATCGTTTTACATTTTCACAAGACCACACATGCGTTCTCCAATAAACGTACTTTTGGCTGCGTTGAGTTTGGTTGATGGTGTTTTGTTGTTAATTGTGAGTGGGATTGCGATTTTCACCATTGCCTAATTAACAGCAATTTTGTAAAATAATATACTCGGCGGACCGCAAACTAAACACCTTCCCGGACAAGTTCACCACCCCTTTTTTTATTTCACCTCGAATGTAATATCTCCGTCCATGGCAGTGTTATAAAGCTGAAACTTTGTATATATAAAGTTGTAAGACCCCTCTACTCCCCAACAATGGGGGAGGTGCGGCGACTCACTACAGGGTGGGTCGCCCTATATGCAACAATTTTTTTGGCGTTTTTGGTGTCCCAAACAAGTTCACCACCCACTTGATTGGCTACACTACGAGAGCCATATCTCCAGCTGTGATGGTGGTATAAAGCTGAAATTTGTGGGATGTCATGCCAACAACCCCCCTCACAATACACCAGTGGGGCGGCTGCCAACGACCCACTAAAGCATGGGTAACTGCATATAAAGTTGACCATTTTCTAAAAACAGCCTAAGTGTCCCAAAACAAGTTTATCTCCCAACTGCATTGAAAAAATGGTGCAACAACATACCTAATATAAAACTGAATCGGGTTGGAACACTATTTCAGCCAAAAAAATTTTTTTTGGTAGGACACCCACCCTGTCCCATAAACGGTAGAATGAAAATTTCACTTTAAACCATTTTTTTGTTTCACACTTACAAAGTTGGTTTACAAAGTTCATTAGAGAATGGTCTAAGGTTCAAAGTTATGTAAACAACATAACGTCTAAAATGCCTCCATAAGCAAATTTACTTGGGGTGAATTCTATGATGTCAAAATGATGTCATTTCAGGAACAAAATTTGACACAATTTTCACTTTTTCATTCACCCCAAATAAATTTCCTTATGGAAGCATTTTAGAGGTTATGTTGTTTACATAACTTTGAACCTTAGACCCTGCCCTAGTGAACTTTGTAAATCAACTTTTTAAGTGTGATACAAAAAATTGGTTTAAAGTGAAATTTTCAGTCTGCTGTTTATGGGACAGGGTGGGTGCCCTACTGACAAAAATTTTATGAGCAGAACTAGGGTTCAAACCTGATTCAATTTTATATCAGGTATGTTCTCACAACATTTTTTTGTAATGCTGTTGGGTGGCGAACTTGTTTCTGACACTTGGGCTGTTCTTAAAAAAATTATCAACTTTATATGCAGTGACCCATGCTTTAGTGGGTCGTCGGCAGCCGCCCCACTGGTGTATTGTGAGGGGGGTTGTTGGCAAGAAATCCCCAAAATTTCAGCTTTCTACCGCCCTCACAGCTGTAGATATACCCTTCAAAGTGTAGCTAATCAAGTGGGTGGTGAACTTGCTTGGGACACCAAAAACGCCACAAAAATTGTTGCATATAGGGCGACCCACCCTGTAGTGAGTCGCCGCACCTCCCCCCATTGTTGGGGGGTAAGGGGGTCTTACAACTTTATATATACAAAGTTTCAGCTTTATAACACCCCCATGGACGGAGATATTGCATTCGAAGTGAAATAAAAAAATGGGTGGTGAACTTGTCCGGGAAGGTGTTTATGAGCAGAAATCTACCATAATTTGATGAATAAAAAAATGTGTTAGAATAAAAGAAAAAAAGAATTAAAAAAATTCTTTATCCATTCACCTGTAATTAATTTTACGCCCAAAAATCAATTTTACACCCGGTTAATTTTACACCCGAGCTGTAATCACAGTATTAAGGTGGACTTACAGCATAACGATCAATATAACGTGATGCGACAAATTCAACGTCACCGAAATATAACTTATTTTCATTCTTCCATATTTTTTATTAAACTCGGCGGACATTATGGAAGTCAATGGTCTAAGGAATTTTTGTACGAGTGCGGTATAAACTAATGATAGGGTCACATGTGAATTTGGCCCACTTCCAAGTCGCTCTGCGTTTCAGACAAATGAGAGCGAAAAACGCAGGTTCGCGTCACTGATTGTAGCTGCGGAATGCAATAAATCGACCGGAAATGATCACTAATAGCGGCCCGTACACTAGTTGACACATTTGAGATCACTTTTAGTCGCTTGATTGTATTCCACAGACGTAATGAGTAACGCAAACGTAAATCCTGCGTCTTTCACCTCATTCATACAAACCCGACGCGTGCCAAATTAACATACCGGATATCTATCACATTCATCCTTTTTAAGCCGGAATTAGAGCTCAGCGTCGATTCAACGTGAAATGATGACGTAAAATGACGTCATGAAATTAATTACACGAGTGTGGATCATGCTACGGGTCTACAATTTTCTAAGGATAATATATGAATCAATACCTTAATCGTGTCCAATACTGAGTGTTATCAGTCACAACTAGAGCGAAGTGAAAAATTCAATTTTTATCATTTCACGTCATCATTTTACGTCAGGGAACTAACTTTACATTTCACATCAATGATTGCAAGCAACCGTTGACGTGAAATGTAAAGTTAGTTCCCTGACGTAAAATGATGACGTGAAATGATAAAAATTGAATTTTTCAATTCGCTCTAGTTGTGGCTGATAACCAGAGTTGTTAAAATACTGTTTTTTTTGGAAAGTGTAAGTGTAAGTGTAAATACACTTTCTGAATTTTAAGTATGGATACCAAAAGTGTAAGGTATTTTTAAAATACCCAGGAAAGTGTAAAAAAAGTGTAAGAGTAAATTTTTTTTAGAAAGAGCTCTCACTGTTGAGCATTAGAAAACACCACTGTTTTCACCTTTAGATCCATTTATCTTTCATTTTCGTTCATTATTTCACATTTTACTGCCACTTATGAAACATTTCAGACTGTAACAAATTTAGTGGTATGAAGTTTCCTAATAATGGCACTTTTCAGTGTTGATATTTTACTGTTTAAGCAATGTGATACACTGTTGTGTGCACGGGAAACAGGGCTCACAGCGTACTGAGTCCGTGGCGCACAGGCAGTGATTCACAGTTGAGTTGATGAATTGGCAAGTGGACCTTGAACAATAGGCGAAGCCAAGTCCACAGCGCCAACAACCAAGGATGGAGAAATTGCGTTTGATTTGTGGTGTCGTTGCGTTTTGTGTGTAACGTCGCTCGGCAACACAGGTCTCAAAGTCTTAGCATCTCATATTCATAGATGGTCACCCCCCGAAGGGGACATGAATAATGAGGGAAAATGAGTCACTGAACATCAACTGACCTAAACACCCAAGTAGTCACATACAAAGATTGGCTGAAACATAAAGTTTAGGGGTTCAGACCAATCACCTAAAATCTACTCAAATACACAATGTGGTGTAACCACAACAACACACTGTTTGAATGCAAGAATGTACATGCAGCAAATATCAATGCAAAAGCCAGTCGACTTTGTGTCCAGCTGGTGAATTTCAATTGATCTTGTCCTTTTTACAAAAGTATGATGAAACTGTAGAATACCATGAGTGCTGTTCAAAGGTCAGAGATAGTGCTAGTTTGCACATTTGCCATATTTTCTACATTCAATGCATAAATGCATATGTGCACTGTGCAGTTATTTTTTGTACATGAACTTGTTTTATGCTTTCTCAAAAGCATAAAACAGGGCCATCTGAAAGAAAAAAAATACACTTTCTGTACCCGGGTATTTTGCCCAGGAAAGTGTAAAAAAAGTGTACAGGTATTTTATGAAAGTGTAAGTGTAAGTGTAAATATAAATACCCATTTACCCGGGTATTTTGGGTAAGTGTAAATACACTTTCGCAACTCTGCTGATAACACTCAGTATTGGACACGATTAAGGTATTGATTCATATATTATCCTTAGAAAATCGTAGACCCGTAGCATGATCCACACTCGTGTAATTAATTTCACGACGTCATTTTACGTCGTCATTTCACGTCGAATCGACGCTGAGCTCTAATTCCGGCTTTAGGAATTCGTTAGCACTGTTTGAGTGAGATATCTAGCTTTCCGACTCTGTATTTTTATATCCGTGCTTAATCCATTTATCTGTAACTTCTAGTTACTGGTGTTTCAAAAATATCATAAAAATATAATAAATAAAGAAACCAATATATATACATATAATCATATTTTATTTTATTTCAGTCGGGCCAAATTCTGAGCCTCAGCCCTTTATATGTTTCCAATTTACAAAAAAAAACCACAACACAACTTTTACTCATTATTCACCTAAAAAATTACCTTTATAACAGTCTATATAATTGTCTCATTTCAAGTGACAGAATTATATTTCCAAACAGTGAGATCAGACCTCTGCTATGTGGGTAGACACAATGCTTTGGTAGGACAAAGAAATTGAAATTCTGCTTCACTGGGACTACAAATAAATAAAGGTAAAAATTACATTTAAAAAAAGGAAACATATTTAGTGGTTAGGCTGTTTGGCATAAAAAAAACCAAATAAAAACAAATAAAAACAACAACAACCAAACAACAAAAAAACCTCCCACTATTTTATTAATTTTGGTGCATTCACATTGATTTGCTATGCATTTTCTTTAAAAATTCCCCTTTAAAAACATTCATTTAGTGTACTGCATAACCCCCCAAATTCACATAATTTTGAGTAAAAGAAACTACCATTTATTTGTATGTTTTCTTGCCCATATGGAAAAATTACTTGTTCATATGTAAGATGTGCAGTACATGGGCATTCATGTATCTATGTATGGTGTGTACTATATATTCTACCATAATTGAAATTGTACTTGTTTACTGATCATGTATGGGGTGTAAATACATATGTTTTTCAGTACTTCTGCCCAGCAGGTAGACTAACACAAAAACTTTGTCTGCATGTGCATCTGGACAAGTACATACTATGTATTTATCCATACATTCAGACTACTACCAGGCAGGAAGTTTTTAAATAAAACTTCAATGCATGATCTGAACAAGTATTGACCTGCATCAGACTGGTAGTCAAAAACTAAAACTCTATGCAGGTGCAGTGGTGTGAGTACATACCTATGTATTTATTTACCCATGCACACAAATTTCTGCCAGGCAGAAAGTTTTAAAATATTTCATGCCTCTGTACATCTACCATATACCTTATGTATGCATGTACTTTGTACTTGACAGAGAGAGTTTCCATGTATTGAGCATACCTGAGAATGCACTGGTACTTGCCTTGTGCAGGGAATCTTCTGTCAAATGCATGTACATCTACCATATACCTTATGTATGCATGTACTTTGTACTTGACACAGAGAGTTTCCATGTATTGAGCATACCTGAGAATGCACTGGTACTTGCCTTGTGCAGGGGACTTTCTGTCAAATGCAAAGTGTATGTAGGTACACACATACCTTGTATTTCTCTGTGTAAACAACTACCATATCCAATTTGCCCTGTGCTAACTTAAGTTGTGTTTCAGTAGGGGTCACATCTAATTAGGCTGGAAGAAGCACTTTGCTTTGTTTCATGCCTGGGTTACTGTAATAGTACCTGTATACATGTATGAGCCCTGAACCATATAAATATGGGTGGCAAAGCAAGCAAAGGCATCACTTGCAGTTTTCCACTACAACACTTCTACCTGTTCCTGTGCTATATATAAGATTTCTTTGACTGCCTTATTTTCTATAGGTAGTCATATCATTGTCTGCTTTTCTAGTAAAGGCTATTTTAGATTATTTTTTTGTACCTGTTTTACTACATTTTTTTGGACTTATAATTAAGTTTTGCTCATCAATACTTGCTAAATTTCCAAAGCTCAAAAGATCAATAAAAGGAGCAAAGTATTGGAGCAAATTGTTTCATTTTTTTAACCTTATCTAAGCTATAGGTGTAGGGCTAATTTTTAATATATACTGTACACTCTTGACAAATCTGTACATCTGTTATAATTTTTTTTTTACTGAGAACTATACTGCTAATAATTATAAGCCTGACTTTGTGTAACCTTGTTCTAAATTATTTTGTCATTTTCTTAAGATTTCAGTGAAATTTTACTTATATTAAATTGTTTTCTCTTTCATTTTTGGCTAAAGGTAAATAAACAAAAATTCAAATTGTGTTTTTTTTATATAAATAACCTTCAAGATAACATAAAAATCACAAAAAAATTCAGTAAACAATCAACAGTACTGAAATCAACAAAAAATCTGAAATTTCTCTAAGTATAAAATTTCAGATCCCTTCAAAAATTTCTTCAGAATTGTCCATCATTCATCACACATTGTTCTGGAACTTGGGCATTTCCAATAACTAGCCCATTACAAAGCTGTGAAAGAGAAGTTATAAGTTATTTTCTAAGAAAATACATTACTTCTTTTATTGTATAGAATTTTTCTTAAAATAGAAGAAACTATAAAACTTTTCCTCAAAAAGGTATCTCAAAAGGATTTAAAAGGAAATTTAAAACATTAAATAAAAATCCTGGATGTTTTTGGGAATAAATACTGAGAAACTTATACTGTGTTTTTGCAGTATCTGTCTATCTATTTTAGTATTTTTGATATTTTTCTTTGGCTGGGTGTGGGCCAAAGATCAAAGCTGGTCTACTTTAAAAATCTGTAGCTCAAATAGGACCTGCTAAACACTTAAAATTTAAAATTTCAATCAGACTAGCTTTGCTTCACAAATAAATATTATTAGTACCAAAATTAACCACTAAAGAAGCTACAGAACTGGCGAGCACGGCTTAAAATTACCTTACTACTTCAAAACTTACATTGATAGATATCTATCCCAAAATCTTGACTTTCATCATAAGCAATAAGGACCTTAGAACACAGGTCCACCTCCTCATTAGCATTTTTTATTTTGGGGTCTACACTTCTACTCACAATTACACCCTGCAAATAATATTTCATTAAATACTCACAACAAAGTTTCTTTGTTTACAAAACTTTCTTTTTTTTACTTACTGGAGCTGGTGCTGATTTCATTACCCTGATCAAGGTGGCCAAACCATAAGCCTCTGGGCTATTTGAAATTAATTTCAGCCTGCTCATTATCCACAGTGTCACCCAGGGATGATCTTGACTCTTTAGAAAACCAAACTGTATGCCCACCTTTTGCACATTATATCCGTGGGGCACCAACTTTTCAACATCTCCTGCATACCATCTGATAGCTTCCCCTACGTGAATCTTTTCACACAGCCAAATTCCCATATTTTCACTTGGTTTTCTATAATAATAATAACACTGTTCCCTCAAATTCTTCAAGGACACATAAAATATATATGTATATATATAAAACAGACTCACTTTACTTCACTTTCAACAACAATTTCAATCTCCTGCTTATCTGGCTGATTCAACCAAATTTTGGAATTTCTTCCACCTTCAGCTGCACTCAAACTGACTTGAATTTGAAACAAATTTTTTGCCCCACTGGCACTTTCCAGTAATTCAAACTTTCTCCTCCCTGCTACCAAGGGTAAAGCAGCTGCAAATTTATCTACTACCACAACTTCTTCCAGTGCTCTTTTTGCTGGTACATTTTCTCTAGCCAACAGTGGCATCCTTCCTGCCTCTTGCCTATTTTCAGCCATTTAAAAAAAAAACTTCACTTTTTTTCACCTTTTTTTTTAACTGACTGCTTTAAACAGCACTCTTGTTTTGACCTTGCCTTCTTTCCTCTCACAGGCAATTACACAGTTTTTACATAAACAAGAGCATGACATTGCCACTGTTTGCATTAGCTCATTAATCACTTTACACATAAACAGAAACAACAGTGTTTCTTTTTACAAATTATATGCATGATCCTTGCCTCAGTTTATTTTTACACTGTGTGCCTCCTTGCTCAACTGTTTCTCAATTTCCACTTTTAGGAGGGGGGTGGAGTAAATAGTGAATAAATTCAAAATTTACCCATTCACTGCAAATAAATTTCACAGTGAAAACAAAGTTATTGGTTACTGCTCCACTTACTGCTTAAATTAAGAAGTCAACCAATTTGCCTGCATAAATTTTTCTTATTTTATTTCAAAAAAAAAAGTGTCTCATAAACATTGAAATAATAAACTTACTCTTTACAGTGCTAGCATCACTCAATAAATACAAGCTGAAGTACCTAAATTGGCATTATCCAGTCAGTTCTAACCCAAGGATACCAGGACAAATTTGACATCACCCAGGAAATACAACAAGGCAAAAGCTAAAGGTTAGCAATTACTCATTATTGAAGTAGAAGTGGAAAGTACAAAAATAAAGTGTGTAAAAATAAAATTGTATCCCTGCACAAAAGTTTTGTGTCCCTAAAATTTTTCAAAGCCAGATTGATTTAAATGGGTGATTTTAAGAATATTTTCCCTAAATATTGGGAAAAACTTGAAAATGAAGGGGGATGGCAGAATATTTTGGGCTATCTCTATCTTCAAGGGGTTTCTGAGTTAACTCAAGCAAGTCTTCAGTGCATGGTAGAATTAATAAGGAACCACAATTATGACATATCACATTTAAATTATGATCAGATGCAAATCTTAGCTAGGGGTTTTGAAATGGAATTAACACATACTTCTTTGAATGAAGACTCCCCTTGGTTGGGTGAACAAGGTACATCATTAGCTCAAAGAACTATGGCCTTTTTGGGACCTTTTTATACATTTCATAATCATGAACAGGCTTTATCTTCAGTAGGGATTGATACAGACAGTAAGCTTGTAGAAGATCTTAATAGTACCAAACAAAGTATAAATCAAAAATTTAAGCAAATTCAGCAAGGTAAATTTCCTTGGCCAATCTCACCTAATACAAAGGGTAAAGAATCTATTCTTTATGCCTGCAGGACATTGAGATTGAAACACATTTCTGTAGAAGATAGTGAATTTGACAGTTTTTCAGGGTCACCAAAATCTCTCTCTACTGAAACATCTGTGCCTCAAATCAATGAGGAAACTAAAAATAAAATAGATCCTTGTGTTACTAGGAGTAATGACTGTATCCCTCAAATAAATGAACCTGTAATAAGACAAAGTTCTTCCTTAAAGCCACCTAGCTTATTTAGGACTAGTGGGAGGAAAGATATGCATTTCATACCTAAGCAATCCAGTATAAATTTTTCTACTGTAAATACTCACCCTATGAAGCATAATGATGTTTATCCACCCTGCCAAAATCAATCTGGTACACATTATGCTGAAAATATTACAAATTTACCTACATATACAAATATGCAACAATCAGCTGAACATTGCTTGTCACATCCAGTTCAAATTTCACAGCACCAACAACAAATGCCACATGCTTGGACACAAGCCAGGCCAGAAAATTTACACCAACCAACCCCAATTCAGCCAGCTCATTTACCTTCAACCATGGGTATACAGGGTACACAACCTTTATATTTTTACCAAGCACAACCAAATACCTTAAATTCACAACCTATTAAAAGCTATGGTGGTTGTAGCTCTACACAGCACCCTTATCAAGTGTCTAGTGTTCAGTATCCAAATGCTATAAAAGAAAATATTGTATCCCAAAAATTTCCTTCAAATCAAAATTTGGATACTGACTTTCAAATGGAAAGAAAAATGAATTATTTAGAAAAACGTTGTGAAATTTTTACTGGGGAAAGGGGTACAGATTTGGTAGAATGGATAGATGAACTAGAAAGGAGATTTGTTGAATTAAAAATAAGTGGGGATCAAGTAAAAGCTAGCTATGCCATTAGATTAATTAAGGGTGCAGCAGAAGATGCCTTAGTGGTTTTAACTCCAACTGAGAGACAATCTTTTGATGCAATAATTGCCCAGTTACAAAGGTCATTGAAGTATTTAACAGCTACTTCTGCCAAAGAAGCTTTTTTGAGATTTGAACAGGAAAAAATGGATCCAGGTACTTTTTATTATCAAAAGTTTAAAAAAGCAACTATTGCATATGGATTACCACATAATTGGTCTGAAGATACAAAAAGGGAAATAATTTCTAATTTTATAAATAGTTTAAACCCAGAGTTACGTGAAATTTGTGACACTGTGTGTGTGAGTAAAATGAGTCATGGTGAACATAACTCACTCACACTACATGAAATAGAAATGATATGCTTAAATGCTAGAGGTAAGGGGTATTCTATTAAGCAGTCATCAAGTTCAAAGAATGTGCACTTTGCTATCGACCATGGTCAAAATAGGCAACATGCACGTCCTTCTTATTCTGGTAAAAATTTTCGCCAGAATACTGGGACTCAAAATACTTATAAGGGAACTTACCAAAATAAAACAAGACCTACTCAAGATGATATTTCTGCTTTGCAAGCCATACACACTCTATCTGAACAATCTGAGGAAGAAAATTCCGGTGAAAGTGACATAGACTTAGAAATAAATTCATTAATGACTAAGGAGGGGCTTAATCAAAATAAGTCCGTTGACCCATCAAAAACAACTGATGAAATTGCAAAAGATTTTACTACATGGGCTAAAACTCAATCTTTTAAGCAGGACACTTTAGATAGAGTAATAAAAGTTGAAGGTTTAATAAAATGTCTGCTTGATAAATGTACTGAAAATAATAAACAAATGTCAAAAATAGCTGCAGATCAGAAATTTTTATTTAGGGAAATAAGGAAAAATAGGCAAGGTAGAAATCTTAGGAGTACTGAAAATTTCAAATTTGGAAACCATTACGGTTCAAACCCAAGTAGTTTTAACCAACAATCAAGCACAAGAAGTGCTTCATCAAAAAAATTTGAAGAACGGGCTTGTTATGAATGTCAGGAAAAGGATCATATAAGGCCAAATTGTCCAAAATATTTAGAAAGAATAAAAAATATTACAACTGAAACAAAAGATCACAGAAATAAAAATGATAAGCAAAATTATCAAAAAGTACACAAACATCAATTAAATAAGTTAAAGAGATTGGCTGTGAAGTATGATCCCACATACCAGAGTGATGAAAGTTTGAATGTATTTAGTGATAACAGTAATACTGATCAGAATTCAGATTCTGAGTATTCTTCTGAGAATGAGTTACCTAATACTGAAAACTTACATGAAGTTCACATGTTAAATACAGTCTTAACAAATAACTCTCTTTGCAGCAATGGCTCATCGAGTGACCAGCAAGTCAGTGGCTGCGGGGGCTTCTCCAGTGGACTCACAAAACGGCCTGTCGAAGGTGAGAAAAATGTTTTAAATGTTCAAAGAGAAACCCATCACAAACCTGACAAACGAAATGAAATGACTTGCAAAAATTGTTTTTGTAGAATTTTCTCTTCATGTTTCTTTAAAATCTTTGGAATTAAGAGAAATTCAAATAAACTATCCATCTCACAGGGCCCTGATGGACAGGAAATTGACAATGTGGACAAGCAAAGTGCAGTGGAAAGGCCAAATACGTTGAGCCTGGCGACCGGACACAAATCTGGCAACCGCGACCGAAAGGGGAAGGAAAACATGGCTTCTGGCCCTAGGGGCAATGACAAGGGCCATGACGAAACTATACATGGACCCGAGAAGAGAAATGATCAGGTAGGGGGTAAATTGTGTGAACATTTTAAAAATGCCAGACCCGTAGTTAATAATGAAAATGTGGGTTTTGATATGTGTGATTGTGGAAAATTTTGTGGACACTTTACAAAGGCTAAAGAAGAGGGGAATAAAATTTTCTATGAACCTATGAATAGTTTATCATCCCATAAAAAGAAATTTATGTGCCAAATGTTATTGCAGGCTGTTGAGGGCAATGGCACAGACACCTGGATAGGCCCCCTGGATGAGGAATTGCTGGGCACTGCTGGCGGGGGTCATGCTGCCACAAGGCCGGCCAGAAACCTGATGGACCAGGAACAGCCGATCAGCCTCTGCAGACCTGCCAGGGGTAGGCAATTTTTATATTCCTATAGGAAGCAGAAGGTGTTGAAGGTGTCTGATGGTGGAAATGGACAAGATAGCATTGCAAAATTGAATTATAGCGAAAGGCTGAATAAAAATTGCAGCACGGTAGCTAGGAATGGCTATACTGTCAATTTGCATTTTTGGCAAAATCTGTTCAAGTGGTGGCCTTACCTGATAGTGCAATGCTTTTCTGCTATACTCAGTCCACAAGAACATGATTTGTGCATTAGTGAACTGTATCTGTTGGAGTATGTCACAAAGGCTGATGCTGACTTGATCTCTGACATTTATGATAGGGCATATGAATTGTTTTACCTAGTGCATAAACAAAAAATTCCCTCCTTGAAAATACCACTTTATTACATCTCTGGCAAATGGGACTTGCTGACATCCATTGGACAATCTAGATGTGAGCAAATGCTGCTCATTTTAGCCCAATACCCAAATTTGGTTCCACTGGACCCAAAATCCACTATAAAGTGTTTAAAGGAACATATAAAGCCTTATGTTCCTGATAACATTTGTAAGAAAATGGTGGATTTTGATTTCTGTTGGTGCTGGTGTCCAAAATGTGTTACGGATCCTGATTTTCCAATGCTAAAACAATTCCCAAAAAGCATTTTGGACTCTCAAGATATAATTCCGCAGACTCTTATCCCATCATTTTGCCCAGCTTGTGGCACATCACCAAACCTGAGTGGCATGTGCCAAGAGAGTGATTTTGTGTGTGAAGAGGGTTTCAGGTCAGAGCAATGCATTGTAAATAAACTGTGCGCATTTGCTATCAATTTATTTGGCCATGCTGTATTTTTATACAAAATGCTGGTCAAAGGCAATACACCCATAGGGGAAAGTGAAATGGAAAAGCATTTTATGCAAAAACTGGGAGAAAAAATCTCTTTTGCATATGAGGCTCAATGGCGTCTGGGGGCCACTTTAGATAAATTGGTCAGGGAAATTTGGGAACATCCATATTTCTGCAAAGGGGATGTACTCCAAGGCGATACCTTCCAAAATTATTTGGAAGATGTGGCATTGTTCTTCAGGTTACAGGTAGAATTGATGGAAATCATCCAAAAATTTGCCTTAGATCTATGTGACATGAGATTGAGTAACCCTGCTGAGCTGAAAGTACGCTTTCATTTAAAAAATGCTAAGAATTTTTCGCAAAATGATGTTGTCTTAAGAAATCTGAGAGCACAAATGGTAGGCCATTCCATGCGTGAAGCTTGGAGTACCTTGAGCCAATTTGACCTCAGGGCCAAATACAATCTATTACCTGCATTTGCTCATTTGGAAGATCAGATTAGGACAAATACTCAAATAAAATTTATGAGATTGCCAATTGATTATTATGATGATGAAACATCAGACGAATCTGGTGTGGAACTCAATCTGGCATCTTCTGAAAATTTTGGTGCATCACTTCCCCAAACTGAACAAAGTAAAAACTTTGAAATCAGTCTAGGAGAGCCTGAGAAAGCGGAGATGAAAAATTTGAATGCTGAAGAAACTTGTCCTACACCCACCATCAGAAATGACATCTCTATTTCTGACAAAACAATTGTTGATACAGAATCAACCCCAACCAAAAATTCCACACCACTTGAAAAGCTGGGAAATTTGGTGGAACACTTGGGAATGATGGACATTCGAAATATTCCAACATGCATTCAAAATTCACTCCCACTCAGCCCAGGCTCTCGCACCAGCCCAACAGACCAGCAGAGCCCAGGATCTGACCCCAGTGAGCAGAAAAAGACCAGTGGATCAGATAGCCAGAATGAATTCAGAGGAGAACAACCAGAGAAGGCTGCCACAAAAGGATCTGGCAGTGGTCAGCAGGGGCAGAAATCAGGAAAAAGGCTCAGTGCACCCAAAGGTCAGTTTTCATGTATTAAAAAGCCAAATTATAAAGTGAGAGTTAAAAGAAAAATTTTATTTGAAAGGTGTGGTATTTATAATCCAAGATTTACTGAAAATAACTATATACAAACTTCAAAAAAAAACCAGGAAATTAAAGTTCCAAAGAATATAAAAAAATTCAGACCTGTTATGTCAATTATTTCAAACTCACCCATACACACAGGAAAGAGAGGAAACTACAAAAAGTCTGGAGTTCGGCATCAACACGGTACCTACGGCAAAGGTCCCACCACAGTTTCCCGGCACACCCAGACCACCGAAGCAAATGCGTCCAGAGGCAGAGATGCCTGCCAACCTGCCAACCAGTGGTGTCAGAGCGGATGCCATGGTGGACCCCTGCGAGTCGGAAGAGGACGAATTGCTCGGCCCCAATCAAAGGCCTATAGTGAGTCTGAATTTGATTTATTTTATGACAATATGCCAAGTAGTGTAGAATTTTTTGAAAAAGGATCAAAAGATGCAATTACAGGAACACAATTTTTACATATGATGGATAGTGTCAAGATGAACAAAGACACTATTTCTTTATTAAGTATTCCTCAGATCCCTCCTAAAATAAAACTTCCTGCACCTCCACCACCACCAAAGCCAGACTATTTAAGGGGAAAAAGTTATAGAGAGTCAGAAAATAATTATGAAAAGGTAGATAATTACTCAGCAGGTAGCAGATGTTCTAGGAGTATCTTGAGAAATGCACCAGAACCATTTAAGGAAATTAAAAATCCCAAAATGTCTGGTAGGGTTAAATTCAATATACCTGAATCTAAAAATTTGATGCTTAGGTCTGATATAAGTGAGGGGGTGCCAAGAGGTATATTTCACTTTTCTTTTTACAAAACCATAAGTTTTGTAAATATATATACAATAATAAGCAGCTTAACAATGATTTTCATGTTAATAGCTATGGAAACCATAATTTTAAATGGAAACTTGATAGAATGCTGTAATAAGCATGATAAGGATTTTTACTTACAGCCTAAAAATATTAAGTTTATAAAAAATCTTTCAGTTGGGGATAAAGCAGCACTCACTCTGCAGCAAAAACCCAATGTATGGCCTAAACAATGGCAATTGCGATTTTTGCAATCTGTTCTCCCCATGACCAAAGAAAGTATTACTTCAATAGTTACTGCTGGATATGTTAACTACTATTATATTGGAAAAGATAATTTAAATATTTTTACAAATGTATGTTTAAATCAGACCTCTTTTTGTGCATTTGATAGAATATGGTCACTGAACAACAGGAATGATTTAGATTCATTTAATATGTCTGCTCAGTTTAGAAACATTTCAAGGTGCACATGCATAACTCAACATAAAGTAGACATGGGTGAATGGACTTTGTACTGGCCAGCCATATTAAATTTTCAAAAGGGCATACTAAACTCCGAAAATTGGCTGAATTGCACCTGCATTGTGGACTCTCAAATTTTCAAATTTGGGGCACATGGGGTACACAGATGTGACTGTCCAAAGCAAGCTTGTATGTTACTATTCGTGCTTTTGTGGGTAATAATGATTTGTGGGATAACATTAGGCTTTTTGATGGTTTGTGGTATTATTTATTTGTTGATATTATTGATAAGGAAAATAATTCATATAAGGGTGAAGTCTGGTACTTATACACTTCACCATAAAAATGTTTATGAAATGGTAAACAAATCTTTATTAATAACCATTATTTTATTTTCAACATGCATCAATAATATTTCAGCTATCACTCAAAATAGTAAGAATGAAAATGTTTTAGATGCCATTAATCTGGATAAATTACAATTATGTACAACCACTACTTTTTCTGGTGAACTAGTGTCAGTACCCGACATAAAAAATTGTACATTGAAAACTGAAGAGCAGAAAGAACCAGTAATAGAAGTGTATGCCAAAGTATTCAGAAAACGTATCACACCAGCTGTTAGTGACATTTTTAGGTGTACCCTGATATATGAATCAGTCAAAAGTTGCTCAAATCTTGTATCATATTATTACAAGAATTATAAGATTTTTTATCAATCCATCCCATTGGAGGATTGTGAAACTTTTGTAAAGAGTATACAAAATGGGAATCCCGAAATACTGGAATTATATCAAAATATGGGGGTAACAAATAGCTGGTCAACACAGAGCATCTGGGACCATGAATTTCCCTTAATTGGCTGCTATGAATCAATTTTAAGAAATATAGAAGTCGTAAAAGCACTAGTTTCAAGTCATGATGGAAAAAGAATTTATGGAGTATTAGATGATTTATCAAATTGTACAACTGATAAAAATCACTGTTTTACTCAATATGCTACTTTTTTGTACAATTCTGCAACTTTAAGAAAAGCTGAATGTGTATGGTCTGAAACAACCAATATTGTACATAGAGGGCAATTGCAAGGAAAAACATTAGTATTAGCTGAAGTACAGTTAGCTTTTACATTAAAATCCTTGGAGCCCACACTTTATCCTTGCATAGGAAATTACGGAGTTTATGAAACAATCAGTGAGACCGCTGTGATAAGCATACTGTTTGAGTATCCTCGTTTATATGCCGAGAGAGCTTGTAAATTGCTGCTCAATGATGCACAGGACCCTCAAGCTTTAAACTTATGTGATAGTCCATTTGAATTAGATGCTTTTGAAAAGCATGCTCAACGGGCTTTGGATTTGGATTTGCCCGGACACTTGTATCAACAAGTTGAACATGCTGCTATAGCTGAACGTTTTGAATGGCTGTGGGTAGAATGGTTAAAAACTAGGCATTCTGATTACATAAAGACTTGGCATCATTTATGCAGATTGGAAAATTTTGCAATTTCACTGGTAAGGCAAATGCTCACACATGATGTATCACGAGCAGCCAGACTGTTATTAGATAGAGATGATATTGTTGCCACAATAAATGGGGGAGTACTTGCTATCTCTTTCTGTACACCTTTAGTAGTTACCAGAGTATATTTATCTCACAAAATTTTAATGGAAAATGGTGAGGAAATTTGTTTTCGATTTCTGCCAGTATTAACTACAAGGCTACTAAAAGATAAAAATATAAATAACAAAATTAATCATGACAATTTATATTTTAGAATTCCTTTTTCACGGGATATAGTACCGTATCATAAAGATATTGAAATTGATTGTAAAAATTTAAAAGTCCCTGTATACATGAATAAAAGGCAACAATATTTGTCCCCAACTGGACTTGTTGAAGTCACCCACACAGAAATGTTTGGTGATTATGGACAGGATGATAAGAAAATTGTGTTTAAAACTCCATCATTAGAAACATTACAATTGGATAAAATGGAGGAATTTCACTTAGCGAGCATCATGACCCAAGGTCAATCTCTTCATAGAGTGACCGGACAGATTAAACGCCTCAGTGCAGAATTAAGTTCTATGAGCTTGAATCCATCGCAAAATTTCCAATATTTAATAAATGGGAAATTGGTGGAAGGGATTTCTGAATTAGCAAAAGATAGCATGAGTGTTATAGAAAAAATTCCAGGTAGCATTGCCAGTACAATAAATAAACTGGATACTGGGGTAAAAATGGAATCTGTCTTTTATAAAGTTTTCCGTGGACCTGTAAACTATGTTTTGACTGTAATCATGTATGGTATAGTCATCTTCTTATCTGTTTGTATGGTAGTTGCTTATATTTTTGTTACTCCAGTCAGAATGTTCATAAATTGGATATTCTCAACATTGTGTTGTTGGTTGCCTTGTTGCTTCTTAGGCTGCTGTTGCAAAATACATAAGGCTGGGAGGAAATTTTTGAATGTGTTACAAGCAGAAAATGAACCTCCCACAAATACTACTTTTCTCGATATTCCCATGCAACCAAACACTAGGACTCTACGTAGTCAAAGCAAAAAGAAGCACATGTTGGCATTAAGCCATCCTTCCATAGAAACCAATCCTGTAAGAAGGAGATCTCAAATGTCAGAAAAAAGTGATAGCAGTATCGCTAGCCGATTAAGCAGTAGAAGTATGTTCTCAAGTTCATCTAAGAAATCTGAGTTAAATATGCTCAAGAAAGTAGACAAAATTAAATCGGATCTGAAAAATCCGTTATTTACAGAAGGAAATGAATTTTTACATTGTTTTCCACATGAAACTGGATGCCTTAGTGTGATAGCTAGGTCATGTGGTTTGGTGTTTTTAGCGCTTGTAGATTCTGGATGTTCAAAAAGCTCTATCTCAAAAAAGGTATTATCAAAAATTGATGACAGATATCGGAAGCTAAATCGGCCTTCTCCAGTGATTCACATACCTTTACAGGAGAAACAGGCTATACAAGTAGCTACTGGAGAGGTTATTCATTTGTCTGAAGAAGTTATAATACCTTTACAAATTGATTCAATGAAAATAGTTAATTTTAGAGCTTTGGTAGTTCCAGATAGTTTATCCTTTTTTTGTTTTATTGGACTTAGTACTTTAAAAAGCTTCAATCCAATAAAATTTGAGTTTGATGACTTTCCAGGTTGCACGTCAGGGAGACTTATTTTGCAACAAGGGAATGTAAGCTCAACCATTATTCTAAATCCAAACTGTCCTGGTAGACAATTTTTGGCTAGAAGTGTGTCTAGTGTTCAACTATTTGGGGGGGATAGTGTTTTGGTTGAGACTAAAGTAACTGATATGTATCTATCAAGTAAATTTTCGTATAGATTCATTCCTATACAACCACAAAATGGTCACTATAGCATGGAGCAACATGTTGTGAATCTACGACCAACATGTACCTTTGGATGCTTCATATTTGAAATACCTATATCTGGACGTTTACTTCCAACGGAAAGATTGGTTCTTTATCAGAATACACGACTGGGTTGGATAAGCAGGTATTTACCACTAAGTGAAAATAAAGATATACAAGTAAATACTTCAAACAATGTGGTAAACACCCTTGATTGTGATGAACGCATGCTTATAGCTAACAAAGGTGAAAGTTTTTGTAGCATACCAAATAATCCAAAATTTGGTTTAAATATAAATTTGGCACAAATACATCCAATACTGGCATTACTTCATCTAGCTCAGTTTTCAGATACATTACCATCTGAGTTGCCACCAGGAACAACTATTTATGAATCTGAAATGCCTCCATCAGATAATACAAAAGGTATGGTAGGCTTGGAGCCAGTAATTCGCATCAAAGATGTGGATAAAAGACATGATGAAATAAATAGTCAATTTCAAATGCCAACTAGTGATTTAAGTGAGATTCAGCTTTTTACGCTAAAACAGCTTCTTTATGAACATCACCAGGCATTTGCATTAACAGAATTTGATTTTTCTGTTACAAATGTAGGGACTGCAAAAATAAGATTGAGACCAGATGCACCAAAAACTCTTATTAGAAGACCCTACATAATGACACTTAAGGAACGAGAAATAGCCAAAGCTCTTACTGATCAAATGGTAGAAGCAGGACTTTTAGAAGTAGCAGAAGATGTCAAATATGCATTTCCAGGCATGTTGGTGCGAAAACCGGCAGCTTCTGATCCAAATTTAATAAATTGTCCCTCTAGTTATAGATTAATTTGTGATTGTAGACAGTTAAATCAATATTGTGAGAAGCCTTTCTACTCTGTACCAAGAGTAACGTATATATATGATAAGCTTAAACAGGCACAATATTTTTCTTCATTAGATTTGAAAAATGGCTACTCACAAATGGCTATTGAAAAGGAACATAGAAAATATTTCAATATTTCTCTACCACATGCAACATTAGCATATAAGGTGCTGCCACAGGGGTGGAGCTTATCAGTACAACTCTTCCAGGAAGTTATGGAAAAGGCTTTAATAGACGCAGGAGATTGTTGTGTGTGCTATTTAGATGATATCTTAGTGTTTTCAAAATCTGTAACTGAACACATTGATGCTATAAAAAGGGTGTTACAATGTTTGATAAAAGCGAATCTTAGAATAAGTCTAAAGAAATCAAAATTTTTCTTCAGAGAACTAAAATATTTGGGTTTTATACTCTCCCCTGCAGGAATAATGATAGGGGATGAGAGGGTTGAAGCCTTACTGGACAAACCATCCCCAACAAACAGAAAACAGCTAAGGAGTCTTATAGGGGCATATTCTTATTTACGGAAATTTGTTCCACATTTTTCTATGAAAGCGAAATGCTTATTTGAAATGTGTAGTGACAAAGTAAAATTTGTCTGGGAGACAAGGCACCAAGAAGCTTATAATGACCTAAAGATAGCTGTAGCTAACTCGTGTAAATTAGCTTACCCAGACCTAAGTTTGCCTATGATTGTTTTGTGTGATAGTAGTGACCAAGGTGTGGGAAGTGCATTATTACAGCCATATGAGGGAAGGTCATTTAGGCCACTTGGATTTGCTAGTAGGGTACTGACAAAAGCCGAAACTAAATATTCTACAAGTCACAGAGAATTATTAGCGATAGTATATAGTTTGCAAGTATGGCGTCAATATGTTTTTCATTCAGCTAATGCTGTTTGTTTCACTGATCATGCACCGTTAACAAATTTAATTCGTATAGATAATCCATCTGGAAGATTAGCTCGTTGGATTGCTATGATTCAGGAATCTGGTATAACTATTAAGTATTTAAAAGGTGCCATGCAAAGACTGGCTGATTTTCTCAGTAGAAGTCCATTTGGTCCTAGTTCACAGACCACAAAAGCTATTGATGAAATTCCTTATGACCAAATCTTTGAGGGTAACATACAAAACATTATGTCATTATTGGAAAAATCTAATGAAATAGATAGTATATCTTCTAGGTCATTAGAATTAGATACAAAAATTAAAGAGATTCCAAAAACTCGATTCATTGAACATTTAGATTCAGAGCCGAATGACTCTCCCTTATATGAGCATCAAGTACCAGATATAAATCCCCAACAAACTGCACAAAGTGCCAGTTTACAACATAAAAATGAAAATTCTGAATTATCAGATCATTCTTCCGATTCTGAAACAGAAATTTTTCTAAAGAAACATGTTTCTGATGAAGATTCCATTGACTTAGCACAAGCCCAAAATCAAGATGAATTTTGTAAAAGATACATTGATTATTTAGTGAAGAGTGTATTACCTCAAGATAAAAATAAACAAAAAATAATAATTCTGACATCAAGCCAATTTGAAATGGTGGAAGGGATCTTGATGATCCTTGATTTAAATAATAAGGAACCTAGGCAACATCAGTTTGGTAGGACAGTTTTACCAAAATTATTGGTTGAACATGTATTAGATAGCATCCACTCTATTAGCCACTGTGGTAGTCAAAGACTAGCTGCACAAGCTGCTGAGTGTTTTTATTGGGAGGGTATACTTACCAGTTGTAAGAATTTTGTCAGTAGTTGTTGTGTCTGCAAACGAAATAAGCCTGCAGGTCATTTGATAAATCCACCAACTGGGGTTACCAAAGTACCGCAAAAATTTAATGAAATGCTTTTTGTTGATGTGATTGGGCCATTTTTACCGTGTCGACCTGGAAATCCAAAATATGCTCTGGTAATGGTTGATGGGTTGACTAATTATGTAGAAATAGCACCAATGAAATATGCTACTGCTGAAGCAATTGGAGATGCTATTTTTAAGCACTGGATAGTAAATCATGGCTTAATGGAAAGTATTATATCCGATAGGGCTCAATCTTTTATATCAGCGAGTTTACAACGTTTATATGAACACTATGGTATAAAGAGCTCTACTATTACTGCCTATAATCCCCAGGCTAACAAAACTGAAATCCAAAATAAGCTTGTCAAAGTCATCTTGAGAACTTTAATGGATGGAGAAATCAAACATTCATGGCATGAATATATCCCTCAAGTCCTATTTATAATGAGGACTGGATTTTGTGAAACTACTAAGTTTTCTCCTTTCTTTTTGATCAGAGGCTATTCTGCAAATGTACCAAATCTTACTAAACTTAATATGCCTTTATCAGGGATTTCAGAAAGGCAAGATGGTGTTTTTCAAATACATGAAAGATTGAGAAAAATTTTAAAAATTGCAAAGCAACACAGAATGGATGTAATATTAAGACGTATAGATAAGGGAAACAAAGAAAAAATTTTACCTTTAATTAAGAAGGGTATGTTGGTTTATGTAAAAAGTATTTATAAAAGAAGTAACATACCACCATCACTACTTTGTAAAAGATATGGACCATTTGAAATAACACAAGTTTCTAGTAGTGGGCTATCTGTAAAAGTGTGTAGTCTTACTGAGGAAAGAACAGAATCCAAGTGGTTACATGTTAGGCGATTACATCTAGTCAAACAGCCCTTAAGGGTTTCTGATGAATTTTATGAAAAAGTCAGAAATGTGAAACCTGTAATTGCATCCAAAAATAACATGGTGAAAAACTTTGAAAATAACAACAAAAAAGTAGGCAAGAAAAAAATGTGTGTGTTCTTAGCCAAAAGGATCAAATTGTATTCAAATCCTAAAAATCATGCAGACATGGAGATTGCACCGCAAGCACCAGCGCAGCGTGGCCAGGTACCACCCAATCAGAGGCGACCTTTACTGCAGCAATTGCCTGGCGGTCACCGACCACAGTGCAGACAGATGCCCCCACTGCCCTTTGTGCCGCGCGGTGGGCCATGGCAGGCGCAATTGCACCAACCCCATTATGGGGGGGCTCCGCGCTTTGGAATATATCCGGGAGCATCACAATGCTTTTGTCAAATTGGGCCACAGCTGGGACACATTTCTGGCAGGTACCCACCCTGCATTGGTGGAGAAGGAGTGCACCTGCAGCAGTGGGGAATGCGAGGAGCTCATTCGGCCAATGCGCATGCTATGTTTGGTGTGCCAAAAGTGGACCCACACCTGGCAAACTTGCCCTTTGAGGATCAAATACGAGGCGGTGAGTACAAAATTCAGAATTTATTGCAACCTTTACATTCTCATTGTTGGAAAATAGGTCATAATCACATCATTATAAAATCAAATGAACATGAAGCAAAAACTTTTGCAGGCTGTATATCCAGTGAGGGGCAAGAACAGGCTAGCCAAGGATTGCGAGGTCAGCTTCCTGGATAAATTGGACAATGAGGGGCAGTATGGCAGGGAATATGTTGTATTATGCAGAAGATCGATGGATGACACACTCATTTGGTTGCCCTGAATAAATTACTTAATTGTTTTTAAGATTGTTTTTTTTTTGTAACTTAAATATTTAAATGTCAGTTGTTCTAACTTTTGGGCTACTTTGAAATTTATTTTTTTTCTTCTGTGTCAAACTTTTACTGAGTTAAGAATTGTAGAGTAGCTAAAAACAGCTTGGTAATTAAGGATTGACTCCTAAAACCAATCACAAAAGGAAACTTTTGTAAAATAAAGAGTGTTTTTTGGTTTGACATTTTTGAAATATAAAACAAACTTTTAGCTTTGATTTATAGGTTTAAAAAAAAAATATAAAAAATACTTGGGACAGTATTTTTAAAGGAGGGGCTTTACCTGTAACTTCTAGTTACTGGTGTTTCAAAAATATCATAAAAATATAATAAATAAAGAAACCAATATATATACATATAATCATATTTTATTTTATTTCAGTCGGGCCAAATTCTGAGCCTCAGCCCTTTATATGTTTCCAATTTACAAAAAAAAACCACAACACAACTTTTACTCATTATTCACCTAAAAAATTACCTTTATAACAGTCTATATAATTGTCTCATTTCAAGTGACAGAATTATATTTCCAAACAGTGAGATCAGACCTCTGCTATGTGGGTAGACACAATGCTTTGGTAGGACAAAGAAATTGAAATTCTGCTTCACTGGGACTACAAATAAATAAAGGTAAAAATTACATTTAAAAAAAGGAAACATATTTAGTGGTTAGGCTGTTTGGCATAAAAAAAACCAAATAAAAACAAATAAAAACAACAACAACCAAACAACAAAAAAACCTCCCACTATTTTATTAATTTTGGTGCATTCACATTGATTTGCTATGCATTTTCTTTAAAAATTCCCCTTTAAAAACATTCATTTAGTGTACTGCATAACCCCCCAAATTCACATAATTTTGAGTAAAAGAAACTACCATTTATTTGTATGTTTTCTTGCCCATATGGAAAAATTACTTGTTCATATGTAAGATGTGCAGTACATGGGCATTCATGTATCTATGTATGGTGTGTACTATATATTCTACCATAATTGAAATTGTACTTGTTTACTGATCATGTATGGGGTGTAAATACATATGTTTTTCAGTACTTCTGCCCAGCAGGTAGACTAACACAAAAACTTTGTCTGCATGTGCATCTGGACAAGTACATACTATGTATTTATCCATACATTCAGACTACTACCAGGCAGGAAGTTTTTAAATAAAACTTCAATGCATGATCTGAACAAGTATTGACCTGCATCAGACTGGTAGTCAAAAACTAAAACTCTATGCAGGTGCAGTGGTGTGAGTACATACCTATGTATTTATTTACCCATGCACACAAATTTCTGCCAGGCAGAAAGTTTTAAAATATTTCATGCCTCTGTACATCTACCATATACCTTATGTATGCATGTACTTTGTACTTGACAGAGAGAGTTTCCATGTATTGAGCATACCTGAGAATGCACTGGTACTTGCCTTGTGCAGGGAATCTTCTGTCAAATGCATGTACATCTACCATATACCTTATGTATGCATGTACTTTGTACTTGACACAGAGAGTTTCCATGTATTGAGCATACCTGAGAATGCACTGGTACTTGCCTTGTGCAGGGGACTTTCTGTCAAATGCAAAGTGTATGTAGGTACACACATACCTTGTATTTCTCTGTGTAAACAACTACCATATCCAATTTGCCCTGTGCTAACTTAAGTTGTGTTTCAGTAGGGGTCACATCTAATTAGGCTGGAAGAAGCACTTTGCTTTGTTTCATGCCTGGGTTACTGTAATAGTACCTGTATACATGTATGAGCCCTGAACCATATAAATATGGGTGGCAAAGCAAGCAAAGGCATCACTTGCAGTTTTCCACTACAACACTTCTACCTGTTCCTGTGCTATATATAAGATTTCTTTGACTGCCTTATTTTCTATAGGTAGTCATATCATTGTCTGCTTTTCTAGTAAAGGCTATTTTAGATTATTTTTTTGTACCTGTTTTACTACATTTTTTTGGACTTATAATTAAGTTTTGCTCATCAATACTTGCTAAATTTCCAAAGCTCAAAAGATCAATAAAAGGAGCAAAGTATTGGAGCAAATTGTTTCATTTTTTTAACCTTATCTAAGCTATAGGTGTAGGGCTAATTTTTAATATATACTGTACACTCTTGACAAATCTGTACATCTGTTATAATTTTTTTTTTACTGAGAACTATACTGCTAATAATTATAAGCCTGACTTTGTGTAACCTTGTTCTAAATTATTTTGTCATTTTCTTAAGATTTCAGTGAAATTTTACTTATATTAAATTGTTTTCTCTTTCATTTTTGGCTAAAGGTAAATAAACAAAAATTCAAATTGTGTTTTTTTTATATAAATAACCTTCAAGATAACATAAAAATCACAAAAAAATTCAGTAAACAATCAACAGTACTGAAATCAACAAAAAATCTGAAATTTCTCTAAGTATAAAATTTCAGATCCCTTCAAAAATTTCTTCAGAATTGTCCATCATTCATCACACATTGTTCTGGAACTTGGGCATTTCCAATAACTAGCCCATTACAAAGCTGTGAAAGAGAAGTTATAAGTTATTTTCTAAGAAAATACATTACTTCTTTTATTGTATAGAATTTTTCTTAAAATAGAAGAAACTATAAAACTTTTCCTCAAAAAGGTATCTCAAAAGGATTTAAAAGGAAATTTAAAACATTAAATAAAAATCCTGGATGTTTTTGGGAATAAATACTGAGAAACTTATACTGTGTTTTTGCAGTATCTGTCTATCTATTTTAGTATTTTTGATATTTTTCTTTGGCTGGGTGTGGGCCAAAGATCAAAGCTGGTCTACTTTAAAAATCTGTAGCTCAAATAGGACCTGCTAAACACTTAAAATTTAAAATTTCAATCAGACTAGCTTTGCTTCACAAATAAATATTATTAGTACCAAAATTAACCACTAAAGAAGCTACATATCTTTAACATTTGTAAGTTCAATCGGTTTAAATAAACTGTGAATCGAACGGTATCCGTCCGTTCAAATTCGAACTTGAGACATATCTTACTCGTACATAAAAGAATTAAAGCTGATTCGTTTCATGTCTGCCGAGTTTAAAAGGTCATGTTTAATGATCAATATTTTACAGAAATTTATTATGTGCGAGATGTGAAACTCGATAAAGAGTGAAAAACGTTCGATGAAAAATGGTCCGCCGTCAAATCAATTTTGCGGCGAGGCCCTAAAATCAATTTGTCGATGGCTATTGCATGCAATGACTGAAAACAAGTCATCTTTCGGTGACGTTGAATTTGTCGCATCACCTCCTGTTGATCGTTATGCTGTAAGTCCACCTTAATAATGAGAAACTGTCTAATTTTTTGTTCATTATTTAGATGAGCTATGGCTATGGTACTTTTCCATACTAAGTGTGATGTCCGCTGAGTATATACGCGGTGGACTTTATGCTCTGCACTCGCACTTATTTATGTCTCATGTTGGAAGTGTGCCAATGACAATCAAAGCATGTCATTTTTGTGAAAAGATGACAAATTTATCGTTGTTAATATGTTAACATGTAAAGTTATTAAAAAAATGAATTTTTCAACTTTTTATGTAAATCGCTTGGGTTAAGCATAGTTGGCACGCTTCCAGCGTGAAGCACGCGTGCAAGGTGTAAAGTCACTGGCGTGTACCTCACTCAGTAAATCGCACTTTGCCCACCCAAATGAGCCAAACACCGCAGTCGGGCACGGCGCTGTCGTTCCCCGCGGTGCGGCAGGTGCTGCGTCTGAACGGCCGCCTGATCACGGTCGCGTCCAACGTGATCACCCTGTACCTGTACCCGGTCAGCTCCGTCATGAACTCCTGCTCGGTCAGTGAGGGTTTTTTTTGTGCGTGCCAGAGCCCTGTTACTAGTGATGTGAATGCGCCATGGCGCTAGCGCCAAAGTAGAAAAGTGCTATGGCGCTTTTGGCGCTTGCCGCTGGGTTTCGGAAAATGCCATGACGCTTTCTTTGTGCATCACTACCTGTAAGGGATAGCGACCATTGTTAGGAATTTCCGATCCTGGGGGCAGATTCAATGAGAATGTTAGCATGTAATCCAAATGCACCAGAAAAGATCTAAAAAGCGATATTTTGATGCAAAATGGTTGAAAAAGCGATATTTCATAGAATCATAAAAAAATTCGAAAATTCTAGTATTTTAAAACTGTTTTCGGTAAAACTTTGAAAAGTCGTTTTAGAAATAAATACTTGAAAATGTAAATACTTTTTTCAAAGTGTTTTCCATCGTTAGTCACTCTAATGTTTCACCCTGAAGTTTATTTATCGCCTACTTCTTCGTGTATTCACGACGCAGGTGTGGCTGTTCGTCGCCATCACGGTCGAGCGCTACCTGGTGCCACTCCCGGACCCTGTAAAAAGCCCTGTCAAATCTTGAATGTCAAGCAAAGTGCCAAAAGTGATGGAAAATGCCCTGCAAAATGGCAACTCGGTTGACTCAGTTTTGACACTTTGCATGACATTGTACATTTGCCAGTGCTCTTCACCGGGTGCGGGAGTGGCGCCCGGCGGTGTGCCACCCGCTGCAGGTGCACGTGTACTGCACGGTGCGGCGGTCGCACTTGGCCTCTGTGGTGCTGTTCCTGCTCGCCGCCCTGTACAATCTGCCCCGCTTCGCTGAGTACAGGGTCGAGTGCATTGGGTGTGAGCACATCGAGCCCTGGTTGAGGGCCAGTGCCGATTATGTGTTGTGAGTGTTGGAGTTTGAAGGATTGGGAGTGGGGGAAGTTTTAAATACCTATTTGCTTGAATAATCCCCCTGGAGGATTATTTTTTCGTCAGACATTTTTGAGGGGGGGACTATTCGAGGGGGGGGGGATTTATTCAAGGGGAGGAATTATTATTTAGTCAAAATTTGCAAGCATGTTTCCATCAACTGATTTCACGAAATATGCCTTTTTAACACAATAACGTGCCGTTTTTGTTAAAATTAGGTATAACAAATTAATCAAATCTTTAAAGGGGTGGATTATTCGAGGGGGGAATTATTATTTCCTCACTTGTCTTACAGGGGGGATTATGCGAGGGGGGAATTATTCAGGGGGGGAACTATTCACGCAAATACGGTACCTATTGTGATTGGGATTGGGATTGGCATTTCTGAATTTTTGGGATTGGGACCAGGATTGCTCAATCTCCAAAATTAGCATGATTGGGATCGGAATCCCATTTGGAACATATATTTTGTATTTATGAAGTCATTGAGTACACCAACAACAACCCCCCCCCCCTCAGCTGGTACTGCACTCTGTTGTACGTGTTGTCCAACTACATCCTGCCGCTGCTGTTCATCGCCGTGCTCAACTACAGCGTGGTCGCACAGGTGCCACTCCCACACCCTGCAAAATGACCTGCGAAATGTAAAATGTCATGTAAAGTGTAAAATGTCATGTAAAATGCCTTGGAAAATGTGAATTTACCTGCAAAATGTCAAAAGTAATATAAAACTCCCTGTAAATTGGCAAATGCCACACAAAGTGTCAAAAGTCCCTGGAAATTGTCAAACAAGTGGTAAACAAAATAAAGTTCCACATTTTCCAGGGCATTTACCATGACCTTCGACACTTTGGATGACATAAGACATTGTGCAGGGCACTTTGCAGGGTGCGGGAGTGCCCCAGATCGGACACATGCGCAGGCAGAGGGCCAGCCTCAGCAGCAGCCAGAAAGGGGAGTACACCACTGCCCGCATGATGATCGTAGTTATTGTTGTCTTTGCAGCTAGTTATGCTTTTAGTGTCAGTTGGGGGGGGGGTTGGGAGAAATTGTTTTGACTAAGTTGGGCTTCGCTAATTTGATTTCGATGATCATGTTAGCCCCCAACATGAAGCTAGGGTAGAGAATTTCAACATTTTTGGGTTCGGGTATCATCAGGTATCGGTTCCATTAAGTGCGAGTCGAGTATTGGTTCCAAAAATATTTCAGGTTATGGTTCAGGTTAGGGTATTGACGTCGTGTTTTCAGGTCTGAATGTCGGGTAACGTGTTCCTGTAATAGAATTTCAATTGAGGCGTCCAATTCTAAAAGTCGACAACTCCAAAATGTGAAAATTTTGAGTTAGGCCTGGAAATGTCATCTGGGGCTACTCCCACACATTTTTCATAATTTTCCATAAATTCTTTGACCTAACATGACAAAATTTAACATTTTTGGGAAAAAATGCAAAAAATTTGGACAAGAAGTCGACAAGTCCATTGAGTTTTGAGCTAAATGTCGACACGTCCACCTTCCGCAGCTTTTTTTGTTGGGAAAAAACTCAAGAAATGTGATAAGTCCATCATAAAACCATAAAATCCATAAACTCCATAAAATTTCCCATAAGGCAGCCGCTTCCTCCCTGGAAACAAAAATGTTCTCGAGTGCAAGATGTCGACAAGTCCATTTCCCTCCCCAAAACAGTTTTGTTCTGTCCGAGTAGAATTTTATAGACACCCACTTTTTCACATATACATTGAGAGCAGGGGCTGAAAATTTGACACTTTATTGTTAACATTTGGAACTTAATGTTGAGCATGAGAGAGCGCCATTGGACACGCACCACGGACCTGGAATTGGAAATGAAACTTAAAATGTGATTGCCTAAAAATCGCATTTTGTGGACTTGTCTACTTTTAGAATTAGACGCCTCAATTGTCATGTATTGGATAAAAATCATCTGGTGCCGGTTCCGCAAGTGTACAAGTTACTAGTTAAAACATAAGAGTTGAGTAAAATGACAAATGGCCCGAGTTAAGTGTACAGTTTAAGTTTAAGTGAAAATTTAAAATTTAAGAGTTGATTTAAATGTAATGAGTTGAGTTAAAGGTTAGGAGTTGAGTTGAAGGTTAAGAGTTGAGTTAAAAGTTGAGTTAAGAGTTAAGAAAAAGATTAAAAGACAAATGGGGGAAAATGTAATAAAAAATAAAAGAAAAAATGAATTCGGATCTTGAGAGCGTTGTTTTCAACACCGTCCCACGATATTTTCTTTTTTTAGCGATAATTTTTTTGGATACGTTATTTTCAAATGTCGTGCATTCCAAATTGGCACCATGCCAGCGAACAGCCAATTTCACATTTTTATGCGTTTTTTTATTTTACCATCATTTTCCACTTGTCTCTTAACTCTTCACTCAACTTTAAACGTTTAACTCAACTCTTAAATTTAGACTTTTCTCTTAAACTTTTACTTTACTCTTAACTCGCCATTTGTAATTTTACACAACTTTTATGTTTTCACTAGCAGGGTTGGTTTTATAAAAATTCATTTTAGTAAAATTGTATAAAAATTGTATAAAAATTTTATTTTATTTTTATTTTATTCTTGTTTCATTTTATTTTATTTTATTCCCAAAAGTCATTAATAAAATAAAATGACCTATTTTACAAAAAATTTACAAAAATTGTACAAACATTTTACAAAAAATCAGAATGATGCATGCAAGGCCAGAAAAAATTTATAATTAGACCTATACATGAAAAACCTGTGACAAATTTTTTCTTTACTTTTCAAAAGTTGCATGCAGTATGTATTCTTAGGTAGCTGCAAGTGTAAAGTTACAGTTATTGATAAGAACGGTTTGCATTTTCAGTAGAAGGACTACTGGAGTGTGCTTGGCACATTTGTAAAATGTCATGCAAAGTGTCAATTGTCATGAAAAATGTAAAGGTTAATTATGCAAAATGTCAAGTGTCATGTCAAATTTCAAGCAAAGTGGCAATTGTTATGACAAATGTCATGCAAAGGGTTAAATTGTGTATCCAAATCTTGTGTTTTTGTATCCATAGTATGTTTTGTATCCAAATCTTATGTTTTTGAATCCAAATGTTCACATAAGATTTGGATTCATCAACAACATAATTTGGATACAAAACATAAGATTTAGAAATAAAACATAAGATTTGGACACAATTTGCGTGACAATTGATACTTGAATTTTTCATGTCATGACAATTTGCACTTTACTTTACATTTGTCATGACAGTTGACACTTTGCATGACATTTTACATGACATTTGACACTTTACAAAGCCTGGGACTGCCCACAGATCCATGAATAAACAGATAGAAACTCATGCAATGAGTAAAATTTTTACAAAAAATATGAATTTTTATACAATTTTACAAAAATATGAATTTTTATACAATTTTACAAAAAATTTACAAAAATTTGAATTTTTATACAATTTTTATTTTTATTCTTAAATTTTCCATTTCATTTTATTTTATTTTATTCTTGAATATTCCATTTTATTTTTATTTTATTTTTATTTTTTTCTGCGATTTTGCCAACCCTGTTCACTAGTAACTTGTACACTTGCGGAACTGGCCCCTGGTATTATAACTAGTGATGTAAAAGCGCCATGGCGCTGGCGCTTGGCGCTAGCGCCAAAGCAAAAAGCGCCATGGCGCTTCTGGCGCTTGGCGCCATTTTGCTCTGGCGCCATTGGCGCTTGGCGCTATTTTGCTGTGGCGCCATTGACGCTTAGCGCCATCCCCGTGAAAAGCGCCATGGCGCTTTTGGCGCTTGGCGCTATTTTTGACCGGTGCCAGGAACAAAATGCCTGGCGCTGGCGCTTGGCGCTAGCGCCAAAGCAAAAAGCGCCATGGCGCTTCTGGCGCTTGGCGCCATTATGCTCGGGCGCCATTGGCGCTTGGCGCTAGGGGTCAGAAAAGCGCCATGGCGCTTTTGGCGCTTGGCGCCAAGGTTCTGGCGCTTTTCACATCACTAATTATAACACAAAAAACAACAAAAGTGTACAGAATGGTGCAGTGTATCTCTCACTGAGGGTAGAATTTAACCTATGTGCTTTGATGAGTGCTTTTCTGAATAGGTTCCTGTGTAATATAAGGGAATACGTAAATATTTTATTTGTTCGACCGATCAATATTTATTTATAAAGTAAATAATAATTTGCTATCAATTAAGCCTTTAATTTTGGGCCAATTCCAGTAAAAATTCTCATCACCACCGTCCATCATTCATTAATTACACTTTGAAATTGCAGGTACTTCTCTCACTAACAGAGGCTTTTATACTACCTGATTTATATGATAACACGTCCACAATGAACTTGGCGTTCGCATTGAATGATTTATCAAATGCTTTAATTATTTTCAACTCAGCAAGTACTTTTCTGGTCTATTTGGCTTATTCCAGGTGCGAAATTTTATTAGCCCGAGACAAGTTTTAAGGCAGTACGATCTATTGTGTTTGTAGCAGAGTTGTTAAAATACCGGTATTTTTGGAAAGTGTAAGTGTAAGCATAAATACACTTTCCAAATTTTGAGTATGGATACAAAAAGTGTAAGGTATTTTAAAAAACCCTAGGAAAGTGTAAAAAAAGTGTAAGTGTAAAAAATTTTTTTAGAAAGAGCTCTCACTGTTGAGCATTAGAAATCACCACTATTTTTACCTTTAGATCAATTTATTTATCATTTTCATGCATTATTTCACATTTTACTGCCTTTTATGAAACATTTCAGACTGTAACAAATACTGTAGTGGTATGAAGTTCCCCAATAATGGCATCTTTTCAGTGTTGATAATGCAATGCAATGCAAAAGCTGGTGAATGCAATGTCAATGCAAAAGTTGACTTTGTGTCCAGCTGGTGAATTTCCATTGATCTTGTCCTTTTTACAAAAGTATGATGAAACTGTAGAATACCATGAGTAGTGATGGAAAAGCGCCATGGCGCTGGCGCCTGGCGCTAGCGCCAAAGCAAAAAGCGCCATGGCGCTTTTGGCGCTTGGCGCTAAAACGCTCTGGCGCCATTGGCGCTTGGCGCCGGGATCTGAGAAAGCGCCATGGCGCTTTTGGCGCTTGGCGCCATTTTCTGGTGGCGCTATTGGCGCCTGGCGCTGGCATTTTGAATGGCGCCAAAAAAGCGCCAACCGTGATTAGAAAAATGGTTATAATACTGTGAAAATGCACAATCCAGTTGATCAATTTTGAGTACAACTGAATAAATATTGATATAGGTAAGGGTGTTAGGAGACATAAATATTTATTTAATATTGATTAGGTAATATTTGGGGTCGAATGTATATACCGTATTTCCTTGAATTAACCCCCTCGAAATACCTCCCATTTTTAATAATGTACATCATGTATGCATTGTACATGATGTGTTATTTGCTGCCAATTTCCATCGCGGATACATATAAAGTAGTTTGTATATGTATATAGGTATGCATTTACCGTATTTCCTCGAAATATCCCCCCTTTGAATTAATTAAAAATAAACCCCCATGGGGGTAATCCGAGGGATTTCAACAATGTAAACATTGTAGTGGTTGATTGAACTTCAATGGCGGAAGTTAAATCGACTACTATGACATCAGCGGTACCGGTGCGTCAAATGCAGTACAGGAAAAATTTTTGGCGCTGGCGCTATTGGCGCTTGGCGCCATTACCCTCTGGCGCCATTGGCGCTTGGCGCTGAGGTTCAGAAAAGCGCCATGGCGCTTTTGGCGCTTGGCGCTATTTTGCTCTGGCGCCATTGGCGCTTGGCGCTGGGAGTCAGAAAAGCGCCATGGCGCTTTTGGCGCTTGGCGCTAAAAGTCTGGCGCTTTTTCCATCACTAACCATGAGTACTGATCAAAGGTTGGAGATCAAAGACTAGTTTGTATTTACATTTGCCATATTTTCTACATTCAATGCATAACTGCATGTGTGCACTGTGCAGTTATTTTTTGTACATGGTCGGGCTGAAAAGTCCCCGGGCAGTGCTCGCCATTGGCGCTAGGGGTAAGCTACGGTCATAAAATTTTAACACGTTAATATATCAGGTGTTTTGAGTTTTCACCCAAAAGTTCACACCTCTAGCTCAACCCACTGTGGAACTGTGGGGGTTACAATTTCGGTCATTTTGTACTGATGTACAAATGGTGCTCTAGCTCAATGCTGCTTTAAGTTGTGATCATGAAACTTTGGCTAGTGTAAGTGACCAATGTTGGCAATGTGCCAGCACTAAACAACATTAGCTATGATATCATAAGCCATGTCTATATTGCCATTACTGTCACTACTCTCACTACCAAATTCATCATTCTGCCTCTCCTTCTCAAAAAGTGTTTACTACAGGATGCATTCTGCATGCTCACTGCTGTTGAACCCAGGTAATGTGTCCACTACAGATTAGTAATGAAACATAGGGCAATTTTTGACACATAACTCACTTACTGCACATTTCACAACATTAAAATCACTGCATTACAACATAATCTCAGATGATCACCAAAAACATCAATCACAGTTCCCACGTTTCTTGCACATCACCCTGATCTGCATATTAATTTTACCTTAATAACAATGATGCTGATAAAAGTGTTGAATATTATCAGCACATTGCCAACACTGGTGGCTTACACTAGCCAAAGTTTCATGATCACAAACATAGGCGGCGTAAGTGCTTGTGCGCTTGTGAATGTCACAAGCGGAATTTTCAGTGTCACAAGCAGAAATACCTAGTTTACCTAGTTAAAAGTGTCACAGGGTCAAATTTTGGCCAATGTGATTGTGAATGTCACAAGCACAAATTGGGAATATGCGCCGCCTATGATCACAACTTAAAGCAGCGTTGAGCTAGAGCACCATGTGTACAGCAGTACAAAATGACCGAAATTATAACCCCCACAGTTCCGCAGTGGGTGGAGCTAGAGGGGCGAAATTTTGGGTGAAAACTCAAAGCACCTGATATATTTACCTGTTAAAATTTTATGACCGTAGCTTACCCCTAGCGCCAATGGCGAGCACTGCCCGGGGACTTTTCAGCCCGACCATGGTCTCAAAAGCATAAAACAGGGGCATCTGAAATAAATAAATACACTTTCTGTACCCGGGTATTTTGCTCAGGAAAGTGTAAAAAAAGTGTATGGGTATTTGATGAAAGTGTAAGTGTAAGTGTAAATATAAATACCCATTTACCCGGGTATTTCGGGTAAGTGTAAATACACTTTCGCAACTCTGGTTTGTAGGTGTCTGAAATTCCGAGTTGCTCAAATTTTTACATAGGTAGGTTAGAAAAAACTCAAAAATCAACTTCAGTATATTTAAGCAGGATTAATGATGTAAAAAACGCCAGGACTGTGGTGTGGTATGGTGCCAAGCGCCGTGGCGCTTTGCGAACTTTCTGCGCCATTGGCGCCAGTGAAAAGTAGTGTAAAACGACAACGCCATTCGCTTTGCTCCTGGCGCAATGCGAAAATAGCCAAAAGTACCAAAAGTTTCGGTCCAACCTTGAGCGCAAAGCGCCAATAGCGCCAAGGCGCTTTTTACCTGTTACTAAACATATTGGGACGAAACAACCCAGTTTACTACCGGTAAACTCACAATATAGTAAACTTATCTACTTCTGAGCGCATCTGAGTTTACCAGAACGTGTTATTTTTAATCTGCGTCAACTGCAGTTGACGAACAGCTCGTTTGAACGTACAAAATACTCAAGTGTCGATCAAAGCTGATAAATGAGTTTACTAAATTGTTAGTTTTCCGGCGGTAACCTAGTGTGCGCAGCGCCAATGGGGTATATCATAATTTTGGACACAATAAATCTGGCTGCCTAAAAATATGTCGGGCTAAAAAAATTTCGCCCCAGAAGATACAGATTGACACTGGCCGCTTGCATGATCAAAAAATGCCCATTGGCCAGGTGCCACTCCCAGACCCTGTAAAAAGCCCTGTAAAATGTCAAATGTCATGCAAAGTGTCTAAGGTCATGGAAAATGCCCTGCAAAGTGTCAAACGTACATTTGCCATTTTGCAGGGCATCTTCCACCACTTTTGACACTTTGCATGACATTTGACATTTCCATCGCTTTTTACATGGTATGGGAGTGCCCTCAGAAATTGCATCACCATGGAATACATGCAAAAGTTTGCGAAAGAAAAAGAAATAGCTACTTTGGCGTTCGGCGGCAGGCACACTTTGTTGATGCATACAAACCCCCCGAGTTGCAGTAATAATTATCCTAATAATTGTCACAAGAGAGCTAATTGTGGCTTGGCTGTGGAATTGAATCATTGCCAGACGGAGCCGAGGCTGCTGCACAAAAGCACCATGTATTGCATGGACAGAATGAGGTCAGTCGGCCTTTCAATCTGTTTCCGTTGTGATTAGTCTCCCAAAATGGGCCTTTTCACAAAATATATGTACCGTATATCCTCGAATAAGTCCCCCCTCTTGAATAACTCCGCCCCCTCTCTAATAAGTTCCCCCTCTTGTGAGCGTGAGGAAAAAATAACTCCCCCCTCGAATAACTTCCCCCACTTTGATGGGTAGAAAACATTTCACATTTACAGAAGACTTTTTATGTATTCAATATGTACACTCCTGGAAAAATGTCTTTATCCTCATGATCGGGGACAAAAAATTTCAATGTCTCCCCTGCTAAAGTGCGACCCATGTTGGGATATACACGGGATGAATTCTTGAGATAAAGGTGCCCTTATGCCACATGTCGATTTTTAGGTTTCTGGGTTCGTGCTGCTCGTTTGACAGCGATCAAAAGTCAAATTTACGGTGGAAAAAAGTCTTTATCCCTTCCACTTTGACCGTGTTTCCTTGAATAAACTTCCCTTAAAATACCCTAAATTTGAGCGAGTTGGGGAAATGAATAATGAATCACTTGAGGCTGAGGGTATTTTGATGAAATACAGTACATTGTAAATAGGTTTAAGGGCTGTGACAAAGGTGATTGACAGTTTTTCAATTGTAGCAGTTTACGTTGTAAAAAAAACAGCCAACATGAACCCAAAATTGCAATGCTAACAAAAAGTTAAATGTGTTATACTCCGGTTACTTTACACCCTGCACGCGTGGTTCCCGCTGGAAGTGTGCCAGCGGTGGTTAACGGGCGCGATGTTCATAAAAACATGACAAAGTTGATTGTTGTAATAATGTTTTTCATTAACATATTCACATCGATAATTTTTTACATCTTTTTATGGAAATCGCATGATTTAACAATAATTGGCACACTTCCAACACGAGACATAAATCAGTGCGAGGGCAGAGGATCATGTACGCCGAGCATAATTACCACTTAAATGATATCATTCATCAGATAAGGCACTTTTATGTCGAGAAATATTGCTGTTCATCTTGGCATTTTGGCGACATTTCCGGCGCCATGGCGCTGGCGCCCTTTGGCGCCATTAAAGGGCGCCAGCGCCATGGCGCCATTCCATCACTAATCAATACCTAAATATATTTTGTCGTAAATTCAGGAGTGAGAAAAGTCACTGCTCGAAGTGAGTGATTAGCATGAGAGCATTAGTGATTTGATTAGCATCTTAGTATTAGGTAGTTATTTATTTGCTAATTATCAAAATCAGTGACAAATTTTCAATAATTGCATTTTCGTTTTGCATCCATTCTTTACGTTTGTGCTACCTGAGCTTGCAAATGTTAACCTACAGTGCGCTAGATATTAAGAATGTGTGTATGTGTATCTATATACCATATTACCTCCAATATAAGGTATACCTCCAATATAAGGTACCCTCTAATATAAGGTATACCTTTTGGCTTTTCTGAACGTGACAAAATAAATATAAGGCATACCTCCAATATAACGTATACCTCTAATACAAGACACAGCTGGCTGCGTGCCAAAACGCATAAAATCGTAAAAACCGTTGCCAAACGTAGCGGACAAATTATGCAATGGTGCCGAAAACAACTCTGTGTCAACTTGTGTTAGGCCTGGTTCATGATTTGGTCACATTCCAGTTTGAAAAAATCTATTGTGTTGTTGTTCACTGTTGGTAATATGTTTGCAAAATCTGGCGAAAACAATATAAGGTATACCTCTAACATAAGGTACGTATATCAAAACACTGAAAAAGCTGATGAAATCAATATAAGGTATAAAATACCTTATATTGGAGGTAATACGGTATCTTTATGACAAATTTGTGCTTGTATGTTACCGTACTATTTTTATGCTATTTTTTCACCCTGTTCTCAATCTGTAAAATCTGTACAGGACTTTAACGACTTCAATCATCAATGTAAAACTATAGTATTCCTTTGAAATTTGAAATTACACAAATATGTTAAAACGAAATTTATGTTCAACTTATTTAAATTACAATTTCTAATTACCGCTTTCCTATTACCCATCTAGGTAATTTACATTTCAAACATTAAACCCCTCTCAAACACCCCCCCCCCAAACTCACACAGAAACATGCGTTCAGTGTCAATGGCGCTACTAGATCCAAACTCATCACACAATCACAAACGAAGCCACAAAGAATCACAATCCATGCACAAGCAAACTACATGTCTGGTGCCACTCTCAGATTTTGTAAAGTGCCATGTAAAATGCCTAATGTGATGAACATTTTTTTCTGGAAAGCTGCAAACTAGGTAACTAGTTTTAAAAACAGCAAACAATCATTTTACGTGACTTTTGACACTTTGCATGACATTTCACATTTTACAGGGTATTTTACATATCTTTTGACAGTTTGCATGACATTAGACATTTTACAGAGCATTTTACATGACTTTAGATACTTTGCATGACATTAGACATTTTCCAGGGCACCTACAGAGTCTGGGAGTGCCTCCCGGCCGCGTGCAGCGTCACTGGCATTGACACGGCGGGCAAGACGGAGTTTGGCAAAGCGCCAAGTTTGGGGTTGGCGCTGGGCATGCCCGTAGCGTACAGGTCAAACAGTGCGTATGATGTTCCTTTTGCAAGGGTGAGTTGAATGGGAAACTTTTGAATGCTACGAGTGAACTTTTTGAGTGCTCACCTAATGGCTCAGGTGCCCACTTTCAAATGGCAATACGAAAATTGAAATGACAACAAGTGCTTCATGCAGAAGTGCACCTGTGCCAGCCCTGTAAAGTGTAATGTTAAGTGCCAAATGTCATAGTCGTTGCCAAAGTTTTGTCAAGTGTCATACAAATTGTCAATGTTAGGCAATAATAATAGGCGTTTTAATATTTCTATTGACATTTCACATTACATGACATTTGACTTTACACTTTACAGGGTGCGGGACTGCCCCTGCACCCCTTGGGCATCGAAATGCTCTAGCAAGTTTGATGATGATGTATGTGTAGTGTACACCATTTGTATCTACCGTATTTCCTCGAAATACCCCCCCCTCGAAATACCCCCCCTCAAAATGGGCACCATGGATTTGTGGTCCGGGAAATGCATAACAGACGTTCAAAACACTCACTCTGTTACGTTAGAACATCGTTTATACCATCTACATCCTTATATAAGGCTGTAAAAACTTAAAAATGGTGGTTATTGTTGCATTTTTCACGTTTTTCTCTCAAAATTCTCACTCTGAAACAATAAACCCCCGGGGGGTATTTCGAGGAAATACGGTATATGCATGGTGTCGTGATGCAGTACATTTTGGACTGGGTGGGGGCACCGCAGTGACACCATGCAATGACTCCGCCCTCTCCCCTCCACAGCCCTTCACCAACCAATCATCGAACAATGCCAGCACCAGCCCCGATTCCTTCGGCGCATCCAGCAACTGCATCCCCATCAGCCTGGTGCCAGTCCCGGACCCTGTAAAATTCTCTGCACAATGTCAAATGTCATGTAAAGTGTCTAAAGTCATGCAAAATTTACAATACAGGGTACTTTACAGGTCATTTTACAGGGTACTTTACGGGGTCTGGGAGTGCACCCAGAATAAAAATCAGGATGATACTGATTCTGCGCCAATGATCAAAGTTGGCAACTTGCCAGAAAGTATATCCTTTGATAGGGTTGATGAGCCCATAT
Source organism: Sphaerolaimus hirsutus (assembly GCA_964036195.1). Taxonomy (NCBI): domain Eukaryota; kingdom Metazoa; phylum Nematoda; class Chromadorea; order Monhysterida; family Sphaerolaimidae; genus Sphaerolaimus; species Sphaerolaimus hirsutus. Next base: position 23,441,482 of record OZ038460.1, read on the forward strand.
TGCAACAAGCTGGGTTGAATGGTGATGACTTTGATCAGATGAGTTATAGAAAAGCTGTTTTAGAAGGGGGCAGACAGAGTGTGGATAGTTGTGATAATGTAGATATGGGACTGTTGCATAAAAATAGGCATCTTTTGCTTGTTCCTGATGAGTAATTTAAGACATTTTAGTTTATGTAAATCATTGTTGCTAAATGTGTTGATGCAGGTCAAATATGAAAAATTATGATATTTGTGATGTGTCTACTAGTTCACTTTTTCCATGATTAGACATTGGATGATGGGAAATCTAAGAATGATTTGTTGTTTTAGTAAATTTTTACAAAATTTGGAAGAAAAATGAACTAAATGTCATCAATGAAAAATTAGTGGAAAATCAGTTCATGGCTATTGTGTTTGATCTCTAGTATTTCATGTTTATTCTTACTAAAAAACACATTCTGATACGCATTAATATTTTTTTCGCAAATGCAAGTAGGTATTTTGCATAAAAAATCTACACCCTACTACACTAAATCTACTGCTCTGTACTGTACCTCCTCTAGTAACATTCTCAGTGATTTCACCTAAGTTATGCAGTGCTTGTAATTAAATGTACAGTATTGTTGTTTTAGATAGTAAATAGAATATACTTGTATGTACTACTTACTTCAAAGTTACAACATTAATATCTACACATACTGTTTTCCGGGTTATTACTCACAACAATTGCTTATTTTCATTTCATGCATTGTCATTGATGAAAAACGTGTTTTTTTCTCAAAGATTTGTTAACTGATTGTTGTCAACTCATCAATAAAAAATGTTATTTTAATAAACCGGTCAAAAGCAACGATGGCAAAAACACACATATTAAATACGGAAACTCATTGAGTTTCCGTGTTTTTGTTTAACACAGAAACACGGAAACTCAACAATTTTGAAAAACACGGAAACTCAAATGAGTTCTTTTTTGGAGAACACGGAAACACGGAAACACATAAAATACGGAAATGTTTTTTGAGTTTTTTTTTAATCCAAGCAATTGAAGGCACAAGATTTGAACTGAACAATGTGTGTTATGTGCATATACTCGGCAGACACGATACTCTACAAACAGATAGGAGTTACGTACCGTTTTTATCAAAGTCAAATATATATGTCAAACGGAAAACTTTAAGGACCGATTTTTCACAAAAGAATCAAGAAAATAATAGATTTGCCTGTATGCCGGCCGTCGCTACTATTTTCAAGTAAATATGTTGCGTTTCTGTAAATATGACACGCTACTATTTTTTTGTATTTCCCCCGGGAACGAGTTGGACAGCGGCTAAAATTTATGACGTATCACACCGCTGGAGTGTTTCCTCGGGAAAAATGTACGGCATAAAGTAACCCGAGTATACATAAGGTATGCATGTATGTATACTGTGTAAATATGTACTTAGTATCCAAGTTAAACGATGAAATAAGTATCCCAAAAAATAATGGTGACAATATCAGGGACTGTGATCGAAGTGTTGAGGAGTGTCCACCAGGGTCTGCCAGCTCACACAATTGAGCTGAGGGCTCCTCACCTCCCAAGCTGTCAAAGGTATTGCTCACTCATTTGGAACTACCTCCAGTGAACTAATTAAAATTTTCCAATACACAACAAAACGTATGCAAAACCAATATTTGATAAGAAAACCACTGTTTCAACAGTAAAATGCTGTAAAATGCAACTTTTTGTAAAACAACTCGCGTTTTTACCAAAAAAAACTTGAGTTTTTATAACAAAAACTTGAGTTTTTACTAAAAAACTTGAGTTTTTGCCAAAAAACTTAAGTTTTTATCAACAAACTTGAGTTTTTACCAAAAAACACAAGTTTTTTCAAAAAACACAGAAATAAAACACAGAAACTCAAGTTTTTTTCGTGATAAAAACTCAAAACACAGATATCCATTTTTGAAAAACTCAAAATACAGAAAGTGTTTTTATTTTGAGAACTCACCCATCGTTGGAAAAGTCGCCTTTGTTTGACAAACTTCATTTGTAAACATTTTAAAGTGACGTTCATCGGGTGGGCGCGCCAGCGCCATCCCTCGCTGCCGAGGGAGGGCGCAAGCGACCCACCCATAATATGGTCAGACACACCAAAATGCGGAAATCGCAAATTTAAAATCGCAATAACTTCGGAACGCAATGCGCTAGTGCAGAACCGACTACACCATTAAAAAGCCCGTGTCGAAAAGTACCACCATGCAAATTTTCAGATCCAACGGTTGAGTTCGGAGGAAGTTATTACGCATTTTCTTTTTCAAGTAGTGTTCTTGTTGTTGTTGTTGTTGTTGTTGTTCTTGTTCTCCCGAAAATCTTCAAACTGCAATAACTTCCTTGAAACACGACCGATTTTCATGGTTGTTGGCTCATTTGAAAGAGAATATGATGCCATTTCTTATTTTCGGGATTTTTTTTCACAGGCTCCGCCCACTTTGGTACGGTATCTGTCTGAAATTTTCAAACCTCAATAAATTTAAAATTTGAATACAAACGGGGCAATAAAAAAAATTTGTTGATGTGTGCCATGACTATAGCTTTCAAATGAGCCAATTTTTGGCAATTTTGGTACAGATTTACAAAAGTTATTCAAGTTTGCTTATTTTGTGTAAAATGCGCAAACATGCCTGAACTACTGCTTCATGTGATACTGAGCATGTGACCTTGCATGCTGATTACTATCAGGTCATAAATGTCTAGTGGTTGATGTCAAGTCAAATGTCAAGTTATAAATGTCAAGTCAAATGTCAAGTGATAAATGTCAAGTGATAGATGTCTAGTGATAAAATATTAAGTGATAAAATATCAAGTCAAATATCAAGTGATAAATGTCAAGTGGTAGATTTCAAGTGAAATGTCAAGTGATAATTGTCAAGTGATAATTGTCAAGTGATAAATTTCAAGTGGAATGTCAATTGATAAATGTCAAGTGATAGATAGTTATAAAATATCAAGTGATAAAGTATCAAGTCAAATTTCAAGTGATAACTTTCAAGTCAAATGTCAACTGATAAATTTCAATTGAAATGTCAAGTTAAATGTCAAGTGATAAATGTCATGTCAAATGTCAAGTCAAATGTAAAGTGATCAATTTCAAGTGAAATGTAATGTCAAATGTCAAGTCAAATGTCAAGTGACACATTTCAAGTCAAATGTCAAGTGACAAATTTCAAGTGAAATGTCAAGTTTAATGTCAACTCATAAATGTCAAGTCAAATATCAAGTCATATGTCAAGTCAAATTTCAAGTGATGAATGTCAAGTCAAATTTCAAGTGATAAATGTCAAGTCAAATGTAAAGTTTAATGTCAAGTTATCAAATATCAAGTCAAATGTCAACTTATAAATGTCAAGTCTAAAGTCAAGTCAAGTCAAATGTCAAGTGATAAATGTCAAAGTGAATATAAAGTGATAACTTTCAATTGAAATGTCAAGTCAAATGCCAAGTGTTAAATTTCAAGTGAAATGTCAAGTAATAAATTTCAAGTGAAATGTCAAGTCAAATGTCAAGTTAAATGTCAAGTTTAATGTCAAGTGATAAATGTCATGTCAAATGTCAAGTCTAATGTCAAGTTTAATGTCAACTGATAAATGTCATGTCAAATGTCAAGTTTAATGTCAAGCTTAATGTCAAGTGATAAATGTCATGTCAAATGTCAAGTTTAACATCAAGTGATAAATTTCAAGTGAAATGTCAAGTTTAATGTTAAGTGATAAATGTCATGTCAAATGTCAAGTCAAATGTCAAGTTTTATGTCAACTGATAAATGTCATGTCAAATGTCAAGTGACAAATTTCAAGTCAAGTCAAATAACAAGTCATATGTCAAGTCAAATTACAAGTGGTAAATGTCATATCAAATGTCAAGTTAAATGTCAAGTGATCAAATATCAAGTCAAATGTCAAGTTATAAATGTCAAGTCTAAAGTCAAGTCAAATGGCAAGTAAAAAGAGAAGTGAGAAGTGAATTGCAAAGAAAATCGGCAAAAGTCAAATGAGAAGTGAAATGGCAAGTAAAAAATTAAATTGAAAAACTTTGATAAATTGATACTGAACTGTGATCCATATTTCTAGTCAATTTTTTTTGTGAACAATCACATCATGCTATTGTCACAAATATGAGTTGTACATAGAAGCATGATACACTCCTTAACTCTTAATGGTGGACCAATTTCATTTAAGAGACATTTCTCAATGAGTTTTGGATATGTCATTTAACACATAGCATATGCAAATATTGTTGGCACGCGTTGGCACCATGCCAGCCGATATTTGTAGGATGAAATTCACCCAGTCACATATAAACTTGGCCCACATCCAAGTTATGGGTTGCATATTTTTGATCAAAATATAGTGCTGTTTGATGTGATACTGCCACTATATGGGTCTTCAAGGGTTATGATTTCAAATTGTGCAATTTTATGGAGTGGTGCCAGCTACTCCAAAACGGTGCCATTTTCATGGAGTGGCGCCAACTACTCCAAAACGGCATCATTTTCATGGAGTGGTGCCATCTACTCCAAAACGGCAGTGCCATCTACTCCAAAATGGCTCCATTTTTGTGGAGTGGCGCCATCTACTCGCCAGCATATACATTGTTCAGCAAGACACCTACTGGGTGTCATTCGGGGAAGCCTGGGCCACTGGCCACACAAAAGAAGTATATCAGTAAAAAAATGGCTAAAGCCAAACAAAAAGTGGACGCTGCCTCCACAGCAAATAGACATGAAGTGTGTCTCTCAAATGGACATGAAGTGCATCTCTCAAATGGACATGAAGTGCATCTCTCAAATGGACAGTAATATATATTGGATGCACAAAAGAAATGTATCATTGCTTAGAAAATGGAATACACTTCACTGATAAACCCACTTTACTGTGGTTACATATCCCACCTGAAAAAAGAAACTATTTGTATTACATCACAAGAGTTACATGTATTGACTGTTAAATGCACAAAAGCAATATATCATTACATCTGCATTCTGAGAAATGTCTCACATTGAACCCAGACTTTTATTTATTCAATAGTTTTCAAGGCAGATTACAGTGTTAGACGTACACATCCATGTAAAAAAAGTTTCACACCCTTCAACTATCTGAGACAAAAAGGAAAAAAATTCACTCAAGTTTATCATAGCAGCGTGAGCTTTTTGGTTTCAAACACACACATAGCACAGCTCACGCAGCTGTGATAA
>OZ038460.1:23446896-23513637 GCA_964036195.1 Sphaerolaimus hirsutus
GATGATCATGTTAGCCCCCAAAATGAAGCTAGGGTAGGGAATTTCAACATTTTTGGGTTCGGGTATCAGGTATAGTGATGGAAAAAGCGCCAGGCTTTCGGCGCCAAGCGCCAAAAGCGCCATGGCGCTTTTCTGACCCCGGCGCCAAGCGCCAATGGCGCCAGAGCAAAATAGCGCCAAGCGCCAAAAGCGCCATGGCGCTTTTCTGAACCTCAGCGCCAAGCGCCAATGGCGCCAGAGGGTGATGGCGCCAAGCGCCAATAGCGCCAGCGCCAAAAAATTTGTTCTACAATTTGATGGTAGAAAAATGAGTGCATAACTGTGAGTGACGTACCGTTGAAGTCATAGTAGTCTATTCAACTTTTGCCCATTCAAACAACCACTAAATCGGGGCAAAATTTCTTAAATAACCGCTCTGGAGAGATATTTACATATCTGGTCGATTTGGGGGGGTGGGGGGCTCGAGCGATAGTAGCCTAAAATTTAGCCTCAGGTTAGATAGATAGCTGAGCGGCACCGGGGATAGATAGATAGCCGGAGCGTTTGTTGGGGGGTAACTACCCCCCACCCCCACCAACCCCCGCCAGACTGAACCCCTGATTTAGACTGCAAGAAAGAATTGGGAGCAAAGCATAAAAGGGGATTTACCGCGATTTTAACACCTCTGCTTTTATTCGATGTTCACATCTATAAAGTCTACCCTTATATAAAGTCTACCCTAATATTAATCAATATTTATTCAGTTGCCTCAAAATTGATCAACTGCAGTGTCGATTTCACCGTATTATAACAATTTTTTATTATAATGGTTGGCGCTTTTTTGGCGCCATTTAAAATGCCGGCGCCAGGCGCCAATAGCGCCACCAGAAAATGGCGCCAAGCGCCAAAAGCGCCATGGCGCTTTCTCAAACCCCAGCGCCAAGCGCCAATGGCGCCTAACGATGGCAAAAAAAGATTCGAAAATTCGAAAATATTTTCGAATTTTCGAATTTTTTCATAATTTTCGAATTTTTATTTCACCCCTGGAAAAAACACTTAAAAATCGATTTATTTTTTAAAAAATTCGAAAATTCGAAAATTCGAAAATTCGAAAATAGTTTTCGAATTTTTCAGGTAATTCAAGGCTACAAAACGCAGTCTTAAGTTCAGCGTGCTGAATAAAGCGACAATTGATATGCGGTGGGTCTGAAAAAGTTTCATGTAATGAAAAAAAAACATTAGAAAAACATTGAAATGGCGTCGATGGCGCAGCGTGGACGCCATCAATACCGTTTAGGAGTGCACGGAGCCACCCGAACAAAGAACCGCGGCGCTCTACTTCCGCGTATACAAATGCCGGTTCATCCAAAAAATCGCTCGCGGGTCTTCCGAGGGGCTTTCACACAAACGTTTTTGGAAGGCATTCAGCCCCAAATGGTGCCCCCCCCCTCGTTTAACCCCCTCAAAATTACCACTCTGAAAAATATACTCCCCGGGGGTAATTCGTGGAAATACGGTAATTGTTTCTACCATTTGTCATGTTAAAGTGAAGTGAAACTGTCATGTCATGCTTCATTTACAGTGAAATTAAGGTTAAAAGGGGCTCCAAACATGAAAACAGTCCAAATACTGTGTTTTGAGCTTCAAATTCAATACTTTTCTAAAAAAATTCGAAAATTGCCAAAAAAGATTTGAAAATTCGAAAATTCGAAAATTAAATTCGAAATTCGAAAATTAATTTGGGAAAAAATTCGAAAATTCGAAAATTCATTTTAGAAAAAACACTTAAAAATTTAAATACTTTTTTCTGGGAGGTTTGCCATCGTTAATGGCGCCAGAGCGTTTTAGCGCCAAGCGCCAAAAGCGCCATGGCGCTTTTTGCTTTGGCGCTAGCGCCAGGCGCCAGCGCCATGGCGCTTTTCCATCACTAATCAGGTATCGGTTCCAATAAAGTGCGAGTCGAGTATTGGTTCCAAAAATATTTTAGGTTATGGTTCAGGTTCGGGTATTGACGTCGGGTTTTCAGGTCTGAATGTCGGGTAACGGGTTCCTGTAATAGAATTGAGGCGTCAAATTCTAAAAGTCGACAACTCCAAAATATGAAAATTTTGAGTTAGGCCTGGAAACGTCATCTGGGGCTACTCCCACACATTTTTCATAATTTTCCATAAATTTTTTGACCTAACATGACCAAATTTGACAAAATTGACATTTTGACAAAATTGACAGTCAAATTTGACATTTTTGGGGAAAAATGCAGAAAATTTGGACAAGAAGTTGACAAGTCCATTTAGTTTAGGGCTTAATGTCGACAAGTCCACCTTCCGCAGCGTTTTTGTTGGGAAAAACGCAAGAAATGTGATAAGTCCATCATAAAACCATAAAATCCATAAAGTCCATAAGGCAGCCGCTTCCTCCCTGGGAACAAAAATGTTCTCGAGTGCAAGATGTCGACAAGTCCATTTCCCTCCCCAAAACAGTTTTGTTCTGTCCGAGTAGAATTTTATAGACACCCACTTTACATATACGTTGAGAGCAGGGGCTGAAAATTTGACACTTTATTGTTAACATTTGGAACTTAATGATGAGCATGAGAGGGCGCCATTGGACACGCACCACGGACCTGGAATTGGAAATGAAACTTAAAATGTGATTGCCTCAAAATCGCATTTTGTGGACTTGTCAGCTTTTAGAATTAGACGCCTCAATTGTCATGTATTGGATAAAAATCATCTGGTGCCGGTTCCGCAAGTGTACAAGTTACTAGTTAAAACATAAGAGTTGAGTATAATGACAAATGGCGAGTTAAGAGTAAAGTTTAAGTTTGAGAGAAAATTTAAAATTTAAGAGTTGATTTAAAAGTTCAGTTAAATATTAAGAGTTGAGTTAAAGGTTAAGAGTGGAGTTAAAGGTTAAGAGTTGAGTTAAAAGTTGAGTTAAGACTAGTGATGTAAAAAGCGCCATGGCGCTTTTGGCATGCGAGCGCCAAGCGCCAATGGCGCCACAGCAAAATAGCGCCAAGCGCCAAAAGCGCCATGGCGCTTTTCTAGACCATGGCGCCGAGCTCCAATGGCGCCAAGGGATGATGGCGCCAAGCGCCAATAGCGCCAGCGCCAACAAATTTTGCTTCATAAAGTGCAGCGATGCAAATGCAGTGCTATCTATTTGTTTGTCAACTGGTTCCTATCCCAATTCAAAGCTAGCTGACAAGTAACACTATCCAGTGTTGTATACACATATACCATATTTCCTCGAAATACCCCCCTTCAATTCACCCCCCCCCCTCGAAATAATTATACCCCATCTGGAATATGGGAGATCATGTATCCAATGAACATGATACATTTTGTTATCTGTGAATTTACATCGCAGCTATACATGGCTTTGTTTATGGAACGATCTATGATAATATGGCCAAAGTATATCCTATTTGGTCAATTGATTACGTTTTGGGTACAAAAAAAACGATACTTTACTACGACCCTCCATAAACCCCCCCCCCCCCGGATAAGCCCCCCCTCGAAACTCCCCTCAAAATTTGCACCCTGAAAAAATAAACCCCCTGGGTTTATTTCGAGGAAATACGGTAGGTACTTCATGCCGGTACTTCATACCACAGCAACAATACAACTTCATTTGCAATATAATGCAACACTATGCATTTGAACGCTGTTCGTCGGCTCGTCATCAAACCTTGAATTGGGATGAAAACCAGTTGACATAAAATGTCATTGAAAACTAGGTCGTGTAGTCCCATTTGTTGGTAAAAGTTTTGAATATAGTTGCAATTGCATGGACATGGTTTACAAAATAAGCAAGTAGAGGGTTTGTTCTTCCTGTAACACACTTACAGCAACACATTTACTTATGTAACTCATACAGGCAAGATTTTTTTACATAAGAAAAATGATTTTTTTTGTACTACTTGGCGCTTTTTTGGCGCTTTATAAAACACCAGCGCCAAGCGCCAATGGCGACACGGCATCTTAGCGCCAAGCGCCAAAAGCGCCATGGCGCTTTACCGTAGCACAGCGCCAAGCGCCAATGGCGCCACAGCAAAAAGTCGCCAAGCGCCAAAAGCGCCATGGCGCTTTTTGCTTTGGCGCTAGCGCCAAGCGCCAGCGCCATGGCGCTTTTACATCACTAGTTAAGACTCTTAACTTAAGAAAAATGTTAAAAGACAAATGGGGGAAAATGTAATAAAAATATAAGAAAAAATGAATTCGGATCTTGAGAGCGTTGTTTTCAACACCGTCCCGCAATTTTTTTCTTTTTTTAGTGATAATTTTGTTGGATACGTTATTTTCAAATGTCATGCATTCCAAATTGGCACCATGTGGCAATCCCAAGCCCTGTAAAGTGTAAAGTAAAGTGTCAAATGTAAAGTCAAATGCAAAGTAATGTGTCAAATGTAAAGTCAAATGCAAAGTAAAGTGTCAATTGTCATGCAAAGTTCAGTAATAAAATCTTTTCTTTTTTGTTTTGATTGACACTTTACTTTGCATTTGACTTTACATTTGACACTTTACTTTACACTTTACAGGGCTTGGGACTGCCCCCATGCCAGCGAACAGCCAATTTCACATTTTTATTTTTTTATATTTTACCATCATTTTCCACCTGTCTCTTACCTCTTAACTCAACTTTTAACCTTAAACTCAACTTTTAACCTTTAACTCAACTTTTCAATTTAAACTTTTCTCTTAAACTTTTACTTTAATACGCCATTTGTAATTTTACTCAACTTTTATGTTTTAACTAGTAACTTGTACACTTGCGGAACTGGCCCCTGGCCCCAGATTTAATTGGGCAGATCATCCCTGAGAGGGAGGACATGACGGGCGTGTCTGGCAATATGAGATTTAATTGGACAAGCATGCCCTCGCCCACCCGCCCGCCCCTTTTTTGCCCAGAACCGCTCAAATTCGCTCCATTTTGAAAACTGTAACCTTCATAATCGTTATTCTCATTGTTATACATCGTTATGTACTTATTTTTTATATTTATGGCGATTTCAAAATGTTTGGCCGGCTGCCAAGACGTATCTCCTATTTTCCTTTTTCTTTTCGGGAGTAAAATCCCTCCCGAGCCGCCCGTCGCGCCAGGCACCTGACAGCCGCCGCCCGACTGCCAGACAGATCGAGATTTAATTGCGTGCCGGGCGGCAGCTGTCAGGCGCCTGGCGCGACAGGCGGGTCGGGCGGGATTTTACTCCCGAAAAGAAAAAGGAAAATCGGAGATACATCTTATGAAAACTTGGCAGCTAGCCAAAAATTTTCAAAATCGCCATGAATATAGAAAAATTGACCAAAAATAGGTATATAACAATGTATAACGATGAGAATAGCGATTATGATGGGCACAGTTTTCAAAATGGAGCGAATTTGAGTGATTTTGGGCAAAAAATGGGGGAAAATCGCTGATAAATTGCTACATGTAAATAGATGGTTGCAGAGCGATTTGGGGGAGGGGGGTCAGGAGATAGTTGCGAAAACATTTGCCTCGGGATAGATAGATAGCTGATCGGCATCCGGGAGCTGCCCAGGTGGCCGTCCCAAGCCCTGTAAAGTGTAAAGTAAAGTGTCAAATGTAAAGTCAAATGCAAAATAAACTGTCAATTGTCATGCAAAGTTCAGTAATAAAATCTTTTCTTTTTTGTTTTGATTGACACTTTACTTTACACTTTACAGGGCTTGGGACTGCCCCCAGACCCTGTACAAAACCCTGTAAAGTGTAAAATTCCCTGTAAAATGTCATGTGTTGTGTAAAAGGCACTGTAAAATGGAAAATGTCATGTAAAAAACCCTGTAAAATGTCTGATGTAATGGAACACCTTAAAAATTGCCAGAATCGTCACCACAAATGTAAATTTTTATTGCCCAAATTTGTCCTGTGCATAGTTGTTAAAACATACATATTTACTTTTACTCGATAAATATGTATACTCAAGTACACAGTAAATACATTTCCATTTCCTCCAAAAAAGTTCCGGTACTCAGTTTTACGTATACCTTTCAAAAGTACTCGAGTACAGAAAACGTATTTGAGGTGCCAATTGTTTTTGCACTTTTTTAAGTAACCGGTAGTTTAGCAAGTTAAAGTTGTGTGTGGGTATTTAAGTAAAAATCACAGCCAAATTACAGAATGGTTGGTGCAAAAATTAGTTTACAATGAAAATTAATGTCATTTTTGCCACATAATGAACATGCTAAATTATCAGTTGTTGAATTTGGCACCTTAAGCCACATTTGAACACAGGACCTTTGAACTCCCAACGGAAACACGTACACACAGACCACAGGACTTATTGCTCATTCTGTCTTAGCAACATTCATATTTGAACATTGTATTTTTTAAATATGGACGATAAAAATCAACGTTTGTGATGATGATTTTTGCGATTTTCAACGTTTTTAATATATCTGACATCCTCAGATGTTTTTTTTTGTCTAAACTTTTAATTACAATCATGCAAAATTGCCCACCCTGCACCTCTGGGGCTGCAGGGCAGAATATTCTTTTCCTTTTTTATTCTGCCCGGCAGACGTGCAATTTCCCTCGCAATTAAATCTCGTTAGCCATTTTTCGGGCACGTCTGGCAGGCGCTCGGTCGTGTCAGGTGCCTGGCAGGCGTGACGGGCGTGTCAGGCGCCGGGCAGGGAGGGCAAAAATTTGTCTGCCCAATTAAATCTGGGGCCTGGTATTATAACACAATAAACAACAAAAGTGTACAGAATGGTGCAGTGTATCTCTCACTGAGGGTAAAATATAACCTATGTGCTTTGATGAGTGCCTTTCTGAATAGGTTCCTCTGTATAAGGGAATACGTAAATATTTTATTTGTTCTGCCGATCAATATTTATTTATAAAGTAAATAATAATTTGCTGTCAATTAAGCCTTTAATTTTGGGACAATTCCAGTAAAAATTCTCATCACCACCGCCCATCATTCATTAATTACACTTTGAAATTGCAGGTACTTCTCTCACTAACAGAGGCTTTTATACTACCTGATTTATATGAAAACACGTCCACAATGAACTTGGCGTTCGCATTGAATGATTTATCAAATGCTTTAATTATTTTCAACTCAGCAAGTACTTTTCTGGTATATTTGGCTTATTCCAGGTGCGAAATTTTATTAGCCCGAGACAAATTTTTAGGCAGCACGATCTATTGTGTTTGTAGGTGTCTGTAATTCCGAGTTGCTCAAATTTTTACATAGGTAGGTTAGAAGAAACGCAAAATTCAACTACAGTATATTTAAGCAGGATTAATGATGTAAAAAGCGCCAGGACTGTGGTGTGGTATGGTGCCAAGCGCCGTGGCGCTTTGCGAACATTCTGCGCCATTGGCGCCAGTGAAAAGTAGTGTAAAACGACAACGCCATTCGCTTCGCTCCTGGCGCAATGCAAAAATAGCCAAAAGTACCAAAAGTTTCGGTCCAACCCTGAGCGCAAAGCGCCAATAGCGCCACAGCAAAATGGCGCCACCGTGAAAGCCAAGCGCCAATAGCGCCAAGGCGCTTTTTACCCCATGAACCCGTTACTACCGTATTTCCTCGAAATACCCCCCGGGGGTGATTGTTTCATAGTGGTCCCGAGAGGGGGGGGGGGGGTTAAACGAGGGGGGTATTTCGAGGGGGGGGGGTTATTATTAGGTTGTAAACTAATGAAGTGTCTTTTTTCGATTTCATACAAATATACATTTGTGCATCCCACATTCTTTTGTACGTGGACCGATTTTGATCCCATTTGAGTATGTTGGGGTTTGGGGTCTGGGCTATGAAGAAGTGTTTTTGTTTCCTCGAATAAATCCCCAGTCCCGAGATAAGGGGAGTCTATAAAAAGGTGGTCATTTTGCATGGCCGATCTACACATTCACTTTGAACCTTACTCACTCAGCCATTTCTGGGCCAATTTGGATCGTTCGACACTTAAAATGATCAGCACAACCAGTAGATTCCATTTTTGTGGTCGGATTAGTGATGTCTAAATTACGTATGCCGATTTGACCCAGTTTTTAAACATCAAAAATAAATTTTTCTAAACATGCTATCATATACTTTAGACAATGGGGATTCATATACCAAAAAAATTATTTCAATATCTCTTTCCAATCAAAAGTAATAGAACTTTAAACTTCCGCCTCCCATACATGTAAATAACTAATCAAGAACGATGAATACAGATAACCTGAGCATAAAAATGAAACTTACAGGTTTTTCTGATCATTTTAAGTGTTCATTGGTGGAAATTGGCTCAGAAATGGCCGAGATATGGATTTCTGAAGTCACATGCATTTGCTCGTCATGCAGATTTTTCTATTTATTGTTGGGAGGCGAATGTTTAAAGTTATATAACTTTTGACTGGAGAGAGATATTGAAATAATTTTTGTGCCAGATTTATTTGTTTTGTCTATAGTATATGATAGCAACTTCAAAAAAATCGTCTTGAAAAATTATAATTACGATTATTTTTCATGTTCAAAAACCGGGTCAAATCGGCATACGGGATTAAGACATCATTAACTCGACCACAAAAATTGAATATGCGGATTGTCCTGGTTATTTTAAGTGTTGAACGATCCGAATCGGCCCAGAAATGGCTGAGTTATTAAGCTTCAAAGTCAATGTGCATATTGGCCACGTAAAATGACCACCTTTTTATAGACCCCCCTTATCTCGGGACTGGGGGATTATTTGAGCAAACAAAAACATTTCATCATAGCCCAGACCCCAAACCACAACATACTCAAATGGCATCAAAATCGGTCCACGTACAACACAATGGAAAGCACAAATGTATATTTGTATGAGATGGCGAAAAAAGACACTTCATTAGTTTACAACCTAATATTTCACAGGAAATTTTTTTAAATTTTCGAGGAAATACGGTAAACATATTGGGACGGAACAACCTAGTTTACTACCGGTAAACTCACAATATAGTAAACTTATCTACTTCTGAGCGCATCTGAGTTAACCAGAACGTGTTATTTTTAATCTGCGTCAACTGCAGTTGACGAACAGCTCGTTTGAACGTACAAAAAACTCAAGTGTCGATCAAAGCTGATAAATGAGTTTACTAAATGGTTAGTTTTCCAGCGGTAACCTAGTGTGCGCAGCGCCAATGGGGTGTATCATAATTTTGGACACAAGAAATCTGGCTGCCTAAAAATATGTCGGGCTAACAAAATTTCGCCCCAGAAGATACAGATTGACACTGGCCGCTTGCATGATCAAAAAATGCCCATTGGCCAGGTGCCACTCCCAGACCCTGTAAAAAGCCCTGTAAAATGTCAAATGTCATGCAAAGTGTCTAAGGTCATGGAAAATGCCCTGCAAGGTGTCAAACGTACGTTTGCCATTTTGCAGGGCATCTTCCACCACTTTTGACACTTTGCATGACATTTGACATTTGCATCGCTTTTTACATGGTATGGGAGTGCCCCCAGAAATTGCATCACCATGGAATACATGCAAAAGTTTGCGAAAGAAAAAGAAATAGCTACGTTGGCGTTCGGCGGCAGGCACACTTTGTTGATGCATACAAACCCCCCGAGTTGCAGTAATAATTATCCTAATAATTGTCACAAGAGAGCTAATTGTGGCTTGGCTGTGGAATTGAATCATTGCCAGACGGAGCCGAGGCTGCTGCACAAAAGCACCATGTATTGCATGGACAGAATGAGGTCAGTCGGCCTTTCTATGTGTTTCCGTTGTGATTAGCCTTCCAAAATGGGCCTTTTCACAAAATATATGTACCGTATATCCTCGAATAAGTCCCCCCTCTTGAATAACTCCGCTCCCTCTCTAATAAGTCCCCCCTCTTGTGAGCGTGAGGAAGAAATAACTCCCCGCTCGAATAACTCCCCCCACTTTGATGGGTAGAAAACATTTCACATTTACAGAAGACTTTTTATGTATTCAATATGTACACTCCTGGAAAAATGTCTTTATCCTCCTGTCAATGTCTCCCCTGCTAAAGTGCGACCCATGTTGGGATATACATGGGATGAATTCTTGAGATAAAAGGTGCCCTTATGCCACATGTCGATTTTTAGGTTTCTGGGATTCTGCTGCTCGTTTGACAGCGATCAAAAGTCAAATTTACAGTGGAAAAAAGTCTTTATCCCTTCCACTTTGACTCCTTGTCAAATTCCTCACTTCCATGAAAATGTTAAGACAAAGAAAAAAAACGTGTTAAGACTCACTTTGCGTAAGAACCAAACCTCTCCCAAACACAGTAGGCACAAAATTTTAAAATGCGTTTTTTTATTGTGGATTTGGAATCTACATACCCTAAATCCTCGAATAAGACCCCAGGGGAGTTATTTTTTCGTCAGACGTTTTGGAGGGGGGAGTTATTCAAGGGGGGGAGTTATTCGAGGGGGGGAGTTATTATTTCCTCAGGAAATTTGGACTTAATTCATTGTATGGATGCAGTATATTAACTCGTGTAATTCAGGTATTTCACTGTCCAACAACAACAAAACAATGTATACACTGCATACACATTATGTATCTGCTGTCGCTACTATTCTTTTATAGTTTTGTATTGTATCCTTTTCATCAGAAGTAGGAGTTATTTAAGAGGGGGGAGTTATTCAAGGGGGGAGTTACTTTTTCCTCACCCCGCCAGCAGGGGGGACTTATTCAAGGGGGGGTGTTATTCGAGGGGGGGGGTCTTATTCGAGGATTTGCGGTACATAGAAACTCAAAATTTTCGTTTGCATGTATAGTTGAAAATTCCATCTTCCTACTGTAAAAATGGATCAATGTCAAAAATGCCCATTTTAGGGCGGTTTTTTGGAATTTTATAACTTTTGCTAGACATGTCATATAAATCTTAAATTTTGGATATAAATTAAGATAGTCTTGGAGATTAATTGGCTCATACAAACAAAATGTGTAAAACTTTTTGTTCTACCTAAAAATAATTGTTGAAATTTTGAAAATGACACCAAATTTTTAATTATGATTTGTGACCTCTGCATTTAAAAAAATACACTTATACTCGGCGTACGTGATACTCTGCCCTCGCACTGATTTATGTCTCGTGTTGGAAGCGTGCCAATGATTATTAAATCATGCGATTTCCGTAAAAATATGGAAAAAGTTCATCGATGTAAATATGTTAATGAATAACATTATAACAACAATCAATTTTGTCATCTTTTTATGAAACTCGGACGCGTTAACCATCGTTGGCACACTTCCAGCGGGAACCACGCGTGCAGGGTGTAAAGTAACCAGAGTATATTTGAATAGTTTATTATAATTTGTAAAATCAAAAATAAAGGTTTGCAATTTTGGTGAAAAAGCCATTTGAAAAATCACAACTTTTGCTAGACACGTCATATAAATCTAAGATTTTGGATATGGTTTAAGATAGTTGTGGAGATAAATTGCCCCATACAAAGAAACTTTGTCAAAAATTTCTTTCTAGCTCAAAATTAATGCTGAAATATAGAAAATGGCACCAAATTTTCAATTCTGATTTGTGACCTCTGCAATTTAGTTAAAAAATACACTTATTTGAATAGTTTATTATGATAAAAAAAAATCAAAAATAAACGTTTGCAATTTTGGTGAAAAAGCCATTTGAAAAATCACAACTTTTGCTAGACACGTCATATAAATCTAAGATTTTGAATATGATTTAAGATAGTTGTGGAGATAAATTGCCCCATACAAACAAACTTTGCCAAACGTTTCTTTCTAGCTAAAAAAATTATGTCAAAATTTTGAGAATGGCACCAAATTTTTAATTCTGATTTCTGACCTCTGCAAACTTTACAAAAATCGTGCTCAATAGTGTAGTTTATTATAAAAAAATAAAATCAAAAATATTTGCACTTTTTGTCCATGGTCATTTGAATTGCTCCAACAATCATTTTACCATCACAGACAAGGCAAATTAAAGATCCAGATGAAGTTTTATGAAAAATGTGTCTATAACAAACCTAGTTTTTTTCTCAGATTTTTTCCAATATCCAAGAATAATCCATTTGCAGGGACGTATCCAGGATTTTTGAGCAGGGGGGGCTGCTTGTTTACCGGGGCCGGCAAATGGGGGGGGGGGCTCAGCCCAGAAATGTGCAAGTTTGCGCCCGAAGCTCGATATCTCCATGCACCTATTGGTTTCAGGCGAAAGTTTGCGCTCGAAATTCGATATCTCCATGCATTTATGTTGGTATGATGGCAAACAAATGGCCATAACTTCAGCTATATTTGCCGGCCACAGGGTTATAAATATGGAAAATATAGAGAAATTCATGGGCTTTTCAAAAAGTGTTGGGCAAAGCTTGTCACTTTAAAGTTGCCCGCTCGGGCCACATCAAAGTTTTAAGTGCAATTTTCTACAAACACAAAAACATGGAGATATTGAATTTCGGAATGAAAGTCCTCAATTATCAGACTTAATACAGAGTCACACCAAATAACATGCTATTTGAATTTAAATTGGACACAACAAATTGATATGTTTCAAAAGGGGAAATTATTTAACGTTATGTCTTTACCTAGGCACTTACGCATCTCTATGTTATTGGGTACATTTTTCTAAGCCTGATGGTCTGAGTATGTTACAGAATAGATAACTAATATGGATAAAAATTCCGACAAAATTATAGACGCTCTCTCGAATCACCCCCCTGAATACAGAGCCACCAAATTTGCTGACAAAGAAATAAACACCTGGTAGTTTTTCCAAGAAATATGGTATACCTATTATACTCATGATGAGATAAGTTGAGCCACCATCATAGAAACGGTAAATACAAGACGTTGCTCTTCTATTTACAAATGCTTTCGGGATGATAAATATATTTACCGTATTACCTCGAAATACCCCCATGGGGGTTTATTATTTCGCCAGCAAAATTTGAGGGGGGGTTCTTCGAGGGGGGGTTTATTCGAGGGGGGGGGGGGGTTTATTATTTCGTCAGAAATTTTCGTAAGGATCGTAGTAAATAGTAGGGATTTGCGTACCCAAAATAGGATATATTTGGACATAAAAATGTTGATATCTACACAAACTACTCTATGTGTAGCTGCAATGCAAATTAACAGTAATATACATCATGTACATTGCGTACATGACGTTTTTATTATGTACATGACGTACATCAATCCGAAGGGGGGGGTATTTCGAGGGGGGGGTTTATTATTTCCCCAGCCCATTTTGAGGGGGGGTTAATTCGAGGGGGGGGGGGGGGGGGTTAATTCAAGGGGGGGGGGGATAATTCGAGGTAATACGGTATATGCAGAAATCGTGAATTTTTTGTTGGCGCCATTGTTTCTGGCGCCCTTTGGCGCCCGGCGCCATTTTTTCAGATGGTGCCATGGCCAATGATGGGTGAGTTCTCAAAATAAAAACACTTTCTGTATTTTGAGTTTTTCAAAAATGAATATCTGTGTTTTGAGTTTTTTTCTTAAAAAAACTTGAGTTTCTGTGTTTTATTTATGTGTTTTTTGAAAAAACTTGAGTTTTTTTGGTAAAAACTCAAGTTTTTTGATAAAAACTCAAGTTTTA
The DNA here is from genome assembly GCA_964036195.1 of Sphaerolaimus hirsutus. Classification (NCBI taxonomy): domain Eukaryota; kingdom Metazoa; phylum Nematoda; class Chromadorea; order Monhysterida; family Sphaerolaimidae; genus Sphaerolaimus; species Sphaerolaimus hirsutus. Next base: position 23,460,415 of record OZ038460.1, read on the forward strand.
CTCAAGTTTTTTTAGTAAAAACTCAAGTTTTTTATATTAAACTCACGTTTTTCAGTAAAAACTCAAGTTTTTTTGGTAAAAACTCGAGCTGTTTTACAAAAAGTTGCATTTTACAGCATTTTACTGTTGAAACAGTGGTTTTCTTATCAAATATTGGTTTTTCATACGTTTTGTCGTGTATTGGAAAATTTCATTAGTTCGCTGGAGGTAGTTCCAAATGGGTGACCACTACCTTTGACAGCTGGGGAGGTGAGGAGCCATCAGCTCAATTGTGTGAGCTAGCAGACCCTGGTGGACAGTCCTCAACACTTCGATCACAGTCCCTAATATTTTCGAAACCACCAAGAGATATGGACACCATTATTTTTTAGATGCTTATTTCATCGTTAAACTTGGATACTATGTACATATTTACACACTATACATACGTGGATACCTTATGTATGCACATACACACATTGTTCAGTTCAAATCTTGTGCCTTCAATTGCTTGGATAAAAAAACTCAAAAAACATTTCCGTATTTTCTGTGTTTCCGTGTTTCTGTGTTCTCCAAAAAAAAACTCATTTGAGTTTCCGTGTTTTTCAAAGTTGTTGAGTTTCCGTGTTTCTGTGTTAAACAAAAACACGGAAACTCAATGAGTTTCCGTATTTAATATGTGTGTTTTTGCCATCGTTGGCCATGGCGCCATTGGCGCCTGGCGCCATTTTTCCTGGCGCTTTTCCATCACTAGTATTGATGTATAAAAGGTTTCTATTTAGATACTTTTCAAATATTTACACACCTTGAGATTATTTTCTGCATACGTTCACATTTCTCTGTGATTTTCAGTCAAGATATCGGATAAAACGTCTGATAAAACGTAGACTAAAATGGCGCGAGATTGGCGCCCCTAGCGCCATTCCATAAAAATCACATGATTAAGGAGTAACCGTGAGCAAGTGGAGTTATCGAGTTTCGAATGAATAGTTTTTGGAGATATCGAGTTTCGAGCGCAAAGTCACGTGGAGATATCGAGTTTCGAGTGAATATTCATGAAAGACACTCGTGATTTTCTTAACGAGTTTCGAGTGAAAAATGCATTTTTGTGTGGGGATTTGGCCATTTCCCTATAAATTTATAACGAGTTTCGGATGCAAAGTGTTTTCACTGGAGATATCGAGTTTCGAGTGAATGACATGAAGGATTTTTTTGGAGTTATCGAGTTTCGAGTGAATATATACCTATTTTGGTGTGGAGATATTGAGTTTCGGATGAATAATTGGATTTTTTCAAAAATCGATGTCTCTGTATCTCGGGAATGATATGAGATATTTACGTAAATTTTTTTTATTTTAAAGAAAAAAGTATATAAGTATCAGATCCGCACATAACGCATTTTTTTTCCACTTTGGTCTTTATCGAGTTTCGGAACCATACGCCTCAATTTTTCAAGTAAATACAACGTACAGGTACAAAATTTCCACAATGCTCCCCCCCGTGTGAGCTTATGAAAAATAGCCCCCCGCTCTTGAAATAGCCTGTCCCTCGAACCCCCCCCCTCCAAATTTACACTCTGAAAAAATGAATTCCCTTGGCGTCTTTTGAGGAAATACAGTATGTAGGTAGAGTGTGTCGCCCTTACTAATATGTATAACTACCGTGTTTCCTTGAATAAACTTCCCTTCAAATACCCTAAATTTGAGAGAGTTGGGGAAATGAATAATGAATCACTTGAGGCTGGGGGTATTTTGATGGAATACAGTACATTGTAAAAAGGTTTAAGGGCTGTGACAAAGGTGATTGACAGTTTTTCAATTGTAGCAGTTTATGTTGTAAAAAACAGCCAACATGAACCCAAAATCGCAATGCTAACAAAAAGTTAGAAAGGTAAATGTGTTAATTACCACTTCAATGATATCATTCATCAGATAAGGCACTTTTATGTCGAGAAATATCGCTGTCAGTGACATAAAATGTGGCGGTGACGCAGTGATTGTCACCGCCTGCTTTTCGGATGTCACCGCCGCAAAATGAGGTGTCATCGCGGTGACAATCACCGCCACATTTTGATCCGTAGTTCAGTTTTAATTGGTGGCACGATTTTTCAGCGCATTCCATTATATTTAATAAATAGAAGCGTAAAGGAATGGCTGTACATCAGCGCCAAATTTGCATATGACACGCATAAAAAATATTCACGCGACCCGCTGGGCGGCAGCGGTTCATAGCCGCAGCGGGGGAAGCATTTAAATATTTAGCTTTGTGCACATACCTAATACCTAAATCGAATGAAATAAAAACATTTTCCTTACATTTTTAGGATTTCGTTTTCCACATGCTTAAGCGGTGTTCACACATTTTTGTGTGAATAATACCATAAAAAATAGTGAAAACGTTCCATAATTCCGGAATAAAGTTCCGTATTATATCTGCAAAGAAAGGCAGTAAAGTGTGCTACTAGCGTAAATACACACATGCCAATTTGCAGATAATTATAGCCTGTCAGGTTGTATCAGGTTGTCCTGATCATTTTAACGATTAACACAATGATTAAGTGTTTAATCGGCCCAGAAAGAGTGGTGGACCACCAGCCTACTGTTTCTCTGTAATGAAAAAGTCCCAACTATTCTGCACGGTAGTGCACATCCATGCATCCAAAGCAAAAAGAGCCATGACGCTTTTGGCGCATGGTGCTACTACGGTTGGCTGATGTTTTTTTTTAAAACGTTTTTTATTTAAAAAAAAACGTTGTTTTTTTTAAAAAACATAACGTCCGAAATGTTTTGTTTTTTTAAAAAATATCGACCGAAATTTTTAGTACTAAGCACTAGGTATTTTGCAAAATTTTTGCGCGCAAGCGCACAATTTCACACACAAATTGACATTGGTGGTTGTTTTCATTGGTTTTGTGGCATTTTTAGTATCAAAGTATCCATTTCTATGTGCTACCATGGGTTAATAAGCCGTCATATGTTGCTGTAATATATAATATTGAGGTAATGTGCTTCCATGTACCTCCACAGTGTGTAACTTCACTCCCAAAGTAACAACCTCGTTTTATAACCTTGTTTGATCACTATTCCGTGCCAAACTTTACCTGAAGTCACGAACATTTGACTATAAGGCGATATAAGAACGATATGTCGACGAAAAATGGATATTTTTGACACAAATCACCACTTATAATGCTATCCCATGGCTCCACAGACATTATATGGTCATATATAACATCACAGAGTATTGCCACTGTCTGATATACCTATATATGTTGACACAAGGGCATATCTGGGAGCTTATAAAAAAAACGTTTTTTATTAAAAAAAAACGTTTTTTTCCAACCCTAGGTGCTACCATGCTATGGTGCTTAGCGCCATGTCCATGAAAAGTGCCATGGCGCTTTTGGCGCTTTTCGTGGTTGTAAAAAAAGTGACAAAACCTGCCATTCTATTGGATGTATGCCTTTCTATTAGAAGAAATACAGTAAACGTAAATATATCGCTACACAAACTAGCGTATACTGCGTTGCAAAATGGATGCAAATACATCATGTACCTTGAATACATTATGCACGATATTTCAGACGGAATATTTCATGGGGGGTTAGTTCAAGGGGGGGCGAGTATTTCGAGGAGCACAGTATATAATTACATAATGGTGTCACTGCGACAAAATAGCCTGTCACTCACCGTCACCGCTAGAATTTTGGACCATTTTATGTCTATGATCGCTGTTCATGTTGGCATTTTGGCGCCATTTCCGGCGCCATCCAAAGCAATGGCGCCGGGCGCCAAATTGGCGCCACGAAAAATGGCGCCAGGCGCCAAGGGCGCCATGGCGCCATTCGAAATAATGGCGCCAGGCGCCAGATGGCGCCACAGAAAAGGGCGCCAGCACCATGGCGCCATTCCATCACTAATCAATACCTAAATATATTTTGTCGTAAATGTAGGAGTGAGAAAAGTCACTGCTCAAAGTGAGTGATTAGCATTAGAGCATTAGTGATTTGATTAGCATCTTAGTATTAGGTAGTTATTTATTTGCTAATTATCAAAATCAGTGACAAATTTTCAATAATTGTATTTTCGTTTTGCATCAATTCTTTACGTTTGTGCTACCTGAGCTTGCAAATGTTAATTTACAGTGCGCTAGATATTTAGAATGTGTGTACCTATATACCGTATTACCTCCAATATAAGGTATACCTCCAATATAAGGTACCCTCTAATATAAGGTACCGTATTTCTCCGTGTAAACCGCCCGGGCGTTATACAAAACTGAGGCACTTTTCAGGAAACCTTTTTAAAAACTTGTATAACGCCCGGGCGTTAAATCATTGGGATGGGGGCGTTATACACCAGAGTTGTTAGAATTACTGAACTTTTTTAAAAGTAAATGTAAACGTAAAGTATTTATTTTTTACTCACCACAAAGTATCGAAAACGTAAAATACTTATTTTTTACTCGTACGCACGCGTAAATATGAGTACAAAAGGTTTTTCCCATTAAAATGCAAAAGCGAGCACTTTTCTTCATAGAATATGTAGAACTGGGTACGTTTTTGAAATACAACCCTCAAAATGGCCCTACGAATCAAATAATTGACCCCCTGTCGAAAGCCCCCCCCCCAAAAAAAAAAAATTGAACGTAAATGGAACGTAAATATTAAAACCTTCAGTTTGTGTTCTGTGAAATGCAGAACACATGTTTAAACAATGACCAAGTCACGTTAGAACAGAGTATATACCATCTATATTTACATACATATATACGTAAATCAATAAAAATACTCTTATACATGGAGCTTGTTGTTGCATTTTTCTACCTCAGCGTATGTTACAAAGATAGAGCTGAGAGTTCTGAAAAATTCTGACGAAATAAAAAAAACCCTCGAAATACCCGGCCTTGTTTAACTCCCCTCAAAATTTTTACTATAAAACAATCACTCCCAGGGGTATTTCAAGGAAATGTAGTAAATTGCAGCGTAGTCACCTTATAAATATGTGCCATATTGAATTCACATAAATACATTTTCGTTACGCGTATGCCTCAAAAATGTACGCGTACATGTGAGTACGTTACTTTTTTAAAAAGTATATGTAAACGTATTTACCGCGTACTCGCGTACGCGTATTTTTCGAGTAAACGTACGTACCTTTTAACAACTCTGTTATACACAGCATATTTTTGCTTAAATTTTCAGTTCCCTCCCAGCGTGCGGTGAATTCAATGGAAAAACGTGCATTATGCGTAATAGCAATGTGTTCTGAACGGCACAACATTCAAACAGTCCAAACCAAGTGGACGTTTCACTACGCTCAGCTTGATTTGTCATGTTAAATATTTCGACTTGGCTAAAGTTTTTGAAACCAAGCATAGCGCCCCGGGGGCGCTATAAAGCTGTATAACGCCCCGGGCGTTGTGCACGGGGGGGGGGGCGGTTTACACGGAGAAATACGGTACACCTTTTGGCTTTTCTGAACGTGACAAAATAAATATAAGGCTCATATTTGGATACCTCCAATATAACGTATAAGTACCTCTAATACAAGACACAGCTGGCTGCGTGCCAAAACGCATAAAATCGTAAAAACCATTGCCAAACGTAGCGGACAACGATGCAATGGTGCCGAAGGGCACACCCAGACAACTCTGTGTCAACTTGTGTTAGGCCTGCTTCATGATTTGGTTACATTCCAGTTTAAATAAATCAATTGTGTTGTTGTTCACTGTTGGTAATATGTTTGCAAAATCTGGCGAAAACAATATACCTAAGGTATACCTCTTATATAAGTTACGTATATCAAAACACTGAAAAAAGCTGATGAAATCAATATAAGGTATAAAATACCTTATATTGGAGGTAATACGGTATCTTTATGACAAATTTGTGCTTGTATGTTACCGTACTATATTTACGCTATTTTTTCACCCTGTACTCAATCTGTAAAATCTGTACAGGACTTTAACGACTTCAATCATCAATGTAAAACTATAGTATTCCTTTGAAATTACACAAATATGTTAAAATTTATGTTCAAATGATTTAAATTACAACCTCCAATTACCGCTTGCCTATTACCCATCTAGGTAATTTACATTTCAAACATTAAACCCCCCTCAAACACCCCCCCCAACTCACACAGAAACATGCGTTCAGTCTCAATGGCGCTACTAGATCCAAACTCATCACACAATCACAAACGAAGCCACAAAGAATCACAATCCATGCACAAGCAAACTACATGTCTGGTGCCACTCTCAGATTTTGTAAAGTGCCATGTAAAATGCCTAATGTCATGAAAAATTTTTTCTGGAAAGCTGCAAACTAGGTAACTAGTTTTAAAAACAGCAAACAATCATTTTACGTGACTTTTGACACTTTGCATGACATTTGACATTTTTCAGAGCATTTTACATGACTTTAGATACTTTGCATGACATTGGACATTTTCCAGGGCACCTACAGAGTCTGGGAGTGCCTCCCGGCCGCGTGCAGCGTCACTGGCATTGACACGGCGGGCAAGACGGAGTTTGGCAAAGCGCCAAGTTCGGGGTTGGCGCTGGGCATGCCCGTAGCGTACAGGTCAAACAGTGCGTATGATGTTCCTTTTGCAAGGGTGAGTTGAATGGGAAACTTTTGAATGCTACGAGTGAACTTTTTGAGTGCTCACCTAATGGCTCAAGTGCCCACTTTCAAATGGCAATACGAAAATTGAAATGACAGCAAGTGCTTGATGCAAAAGTGCACCTGTGCCAGCCCTGTAAAGTGTAATGTTAAGTGCCAAATGTCATAGTCGTTGCCAAAGTTTTGTCAAGTGTCATACAAATTGTCAATGTTAGGCAATAAAAAACCCGTTTTAATATTTCTATTGACATTTCACATTACATGACATTTGACTTTACACTTTACAGGGTGCGGGACTGCCCCTGCACCCCTTGGGCATCAAAATGCTCTAGCTGGGTGCTCTAGCAAGTTTGATGAATATGTAAATAAGTGTACACCATTTGTATCTATATGCATGGTGTCGTGATGCAGTACATTTTGGACTGGGTGGGGCACTGCAGTGACACCATGCAATGACTCCGCCCCTCCTCTCCGCAGCCCTTCACCAACCAATCATCGAACAATGCCAGCACCAGCCCCGATTCCTTCGGCGCATCCAGCAACTGCATCCCCATCAGCCTGGTGCCAGTCCCGGACCCTGTAAAATTCTCTGCACAATGTCAAATGTCCTGTAAAGTGTCTAAAGTCATACAAAATTTACAATACAGGGTACTTTACAGGTCATTTTACAGGGTACTTTACGGGGTCTGGGAGTGCACCCAGAATAAAAATCAGGATGATACTGATTCTGCGCCAATGATCAAAGTTGGCAACTTGCCAGAAAGTATATCCTTTGATAGGGTTGATGAGCCCATATTGCAGCAAGCTGGGTTGAATGGTGATGACTTTGATCAGATGAGTTATAGAAAAGCTGTTTTAAAAGGGGGCAGACAGAGTGTGGATAGTTGTGATAATGTAGATATGGGACTGTTGCATAAAAATAGGCATCTTTTGCTTGTTCCTGATGAGTAATTTAAGACATTTTAGTTGATGTAAATGATTGTTGCTAAATGTGTTGATGCAGGTCAAATATGAAAAAATGATATTTGTGATGTGTCTACTAGTTCACTTTTTCCATGATTCGACATTGGATGATGGGAAATCTAAGAAAGAATTGTTTTTTTAGTAAATTTTTACAAAATTTGGAAGAAAATTAAACTAAATGTCATCAATGAAAAATTAGTGGAAAATCAGTTCATGGCTATTGTGTTTGATCTATAGTATTTCATGTTTATTCTTACTAAAAAACACTTTCTGATTTATATTTTTTTCGCAAATGCAAGTAGGTATTTTGCATAAAAAATCTACACCCTACTACACTAAATCTACTGCTCTGTACTGTACCTCCTCTAGTAACATTCTCAGTGATTTCACCTAATTTATGCAGTGCTTGTAATTAAATGTACAGTGTTGTTGTTTTTAATAGTAAATAGAATATACTTGTATGTACTTACTTACTTAAAAGTTACAACATTAATATCTACACATACTGTTTTCCGGGTTATTACTCACAACAATTGCTTATTTTCATTTCATGCATTGTCATTGATGAAAAACGTGTTATTTTCTCAAAGATTTGTTAACCGATTGTTGTCAACTCATCAATAAAAAATGTTATTTTAATAAACCGGTCAAAAGCAACGATGGCAAAAACACACATATTAAATACGGAAACTCATTGAGTTTCCGTGTTTTTGTTTAACACAGAAACACGGAAACTCAACAATTTTGAAAAACACGGAAACTCAAATGAGTTCTTTTTTGGAGAACACGGAAACACGGAAACACATAAAATACGGAGTTTTTTTTTAATCCAAGCAATTGAAGGCACAAGATTTGAACTGAACAATGTGTGTTATGTGCATATACTCGGCAGACACGATACTCTACAAACAGATAGGAGTTACGTACCGTTTTTATCAAAGTCAAATATATATGTCAAACGGAAAGGACCGATTTTTCACAAAAGAATCAAGAAAATAATAGATTTGCCTGTATGCCGGCCGTCGCTACTATTTTCAAGTAAATATGTCGCGTTTCTGTAAATATGACACATATTTACCTATTTTTTTGTATTTCCCCCGGGAACGAGTTGGACAGCGGCTAAAATTTATGACGTATCACACCGCTGGAGTGTTTCCTCGGGAAAAATGTACGGCATGAAGTAACCCGAGTATACATAAGGTATGCATGTATGTATACTGTGTAAATATGTACTTAGTATCCAAGTTAAACGATGAAATAAGTATCCCAAAAAATAATGGTGACAATATCAGGGACTGTGATCGAAGTGTTGAGGAGTGTCCACCAGGGTCTGCCAGCTCACACAATTGAGCTGAGGGCTCCTCACCTCCCAAGCTGTCAAAGGTATTGGTCACTCATTTGGAACTACCTCTAGTGAACTAATTAAAATTTTCCAATACACAACAAAACGTATGCAAAACCAATATTTGATAAGAAAACCACTGTTTCAACAGTAAAATGCTGTAAAATGCAACTTTTTGTAAAACAACTCGCGTTTTTACCAAAAAAAACTTGAGTTTTTATAACAAAAACTTGAGTTTTTACTAAAAAACTTGAGTTTTTGCCAAAAAACTTAAGTTTTTATCAACAAACTTGAGTTTTTACCAAAAAACACAAGTTTTTTCAAAAAACACAGAAATAAAACACAGAAACTCAAGTTTTTTTCGTGATAAAAACTCAAAACACAGATATCCATTTTTGAAAAACTCAAAATACAGAAAGTGTTTTTATTTTGAGAACTCACCCATCGTTGGTCAAAAGTCGCCTTTGTTTGACAAACTTCATTTGTAAACATTTTAAAGTGACGTTCATACACTCAGATCAAGTATCAGACTTCATTCACATAGTTTTTTTCCAGTGATGACAGTTTGAAACCATAAATAAAAATAAAAAAATAAAATAAATAAATAAAAATAAATGAACTAAATAAAAATATGAGGTTTGTGACGAGACAATCATTATTGATCATGATTTGATCATTCTCGGTGCTTTGAACAAACCTCAATATTTATGGATAACCTATTTATGAAAAATTCACTTAGATAGGTATACTAAATTTACTTAGATAAACCACTTTCTACTATAGAAGAGCGTCGTTATTTTTCTATCCCGGAGGATGCTCAGCTATCTATCTATCTATCCCGGAGGAAAATTTTGGGCTACTACCCCTAACCCCCCCCCCCCCAGTCGCACAGCTATCTACCAGAGTTGTTAAAAGTACTGAACTTTTTTGAAAGTAAACATAAACGTAAAGTATTTATTTTTACTCACAGTTGAGTACAGAAAACGTCAAGTATTTTTAAAATACTTGTACACTGCGTAAAACGTGCGTAAAATACTTTTTTTCAGAGAAAACATAAAAACGAGTATTTTTTTCCATGGAAAACGTAAAAATGGGTATTTTATTCACAGAAAACGTAAAAGTGGATATTTACTCTCACAAAGATAATGTAAAAATCTGTATCTTTTTTGATGTTCACTCTGGAATACATCGAAAATGTGTTTTCTCTCCTAACAAGTATTCCTTAGTCATTTTATTCTTTTTTTGTCACTTTCTGTCTGGTAAAATGACATTTTCTGTCCCCTTCAAATACGTTTTCCATACTCGTGTACTTTCAAAAAGTATGCAAGTAAGTGAGTGCTTTTGGTATTCATTTCGGGAGGAAACGTAAACATATTTACGCAATATGCGTTTTATTTTTTGAGTAAATATAAAAATGTTTTAACAAGTATTATATCTACCTATCTGGATCGATTTTTGCGAGACAGTACCCCAATTTTTGCTCAAAATCACTATTTTTTATACCTTTTTTTAGATTTTCACCTACAAAATCACTAGTTCTTGTTCCTATTTGCATATTTTCAGCCATTTTTAGTACTTTATGCTCTTGTATAGCCATTTTGAGATATTTTACACCTACTTTGAGCAATTTTTCTCCCTTTTCTTCCCTCTACACCCCGAAAAAGCCCATATATTGGTTCCCGCGTTTTTTTTTGCAATGATAGGTTTTTTTAAACACAACTGTTTTTTTCAAAAACGGTTTTATTTTAAAATAAAACTTTTTTTTTCAAGAGCTCCCAGATATGGTCAATGAATGCATTGTACGAAATCGATGACATTGTGTGTTAGTTGTGTTGTAGTTTAATGGACACATCAGTCATCAGCATCACTGTAGTCAGGCAGCGTGGCAGGTTGGGCAATGCCGATACACTATATTTTATACTACACTAGCATAGCGTGGCTTATTATGACAGTACAGCACAAACAAGTGGAAGCTTTTGCACTAAAAATCAAAACCTACCTCAAAACCTACAAAACTACCTCAAAATCAATCAAAACACCCACAAATAGTAAAGTGCAGTAGAAATTGCATGCTTGGGCAAAAAAAATGCATAAATAATATTTACCTAGTGCTTAGTAAAAATTATTTTGGTGAAGGTTAAAAAAATGGTTTCGATGGTCAGGTATAAAAAATAAGTGTTTTTTAATCCAAAAAACCCTTTGAAACCCCCCCCCCCCCCTTCCCCCTTGGAGATCCCTGGAAAAAACGTCCGTAATTGGCGGCATCGGCCTGTAACTTTAAAAAGCATTCACATAGATTTGCAATCAAGCCTGTCCCATCACCCGTAAAACCATACAAACCAGAAAACATATATTCAAATGATTTGCCCACAATTCACGTATACATTCACATAAATAGGCGAACGCGTGACCTTTCGAAAATCCAATAATTCCTCCCTCGCACGTTTAGTTCTGTGCCCAATATGCAAGTTTCAGGAAATGTCTAGTAGCACGGTGCAGTCTGGATAAATACTGATGGGATTGCACGCTATACAAAGCATGTTACCGTATTTTTATGAATGAAGTAGCATGCAATCAACCAGAGTTGTTAAAATACCGGTATTTTTGGAAAGTGTAAGTGTAAGTGTAAATACACTTTCCGAATTTTGAGTGTGGATACCAAAAGTGTAAGGTATTTTAAAAATACCTAGGAAAGTGTAAAAAAAGTGTAAGTTTAAAATTTTTTTTTAGAAAGAGCTATCACTGTTGAGCATTAGAAAACACCACTGTTTTCACCTTTAGATCAATTTATTTGTTATTTTCATGCATTATTTCACATTTTACTGCCTTTTATGAAACATTTCGTAATGTAATAAATGCTGTAGTGGTATGAAGTTCCCTAATAATGGCACTTTTCAGTGTTCATATTTTAATGATTAAGCAATGCGATACACACTGTTTAAATGCAAGAATGGACATCCAGCAAATGTCAATGCAAATGCTAGTTGACTTTGTGTCCAGCTGATGACTTTCCATTGATCTTGTCCTCTTTACAAAAGTATGATGAAACTGTAGAATACCATGAGTACTGATCAGAGATCAAAGGAAAGTTTGTACATTTGCCAGATTTTATACATTCAATGCATAACTGCATGTGTGCACTGTGCAATTATTTTTTGTACATGACCCTATTTTAAGCTTTCTCAAAAGCATAAAACAGGGCCATCTGAAAGAAAAAAATACACTTTCTGTACCCGGGTATTTTGCTCAGGAAAGTGTAAAAAAAGTGTATGGGTATTTTATGAAAGTGTAAGTGTAAGTGTAAATATAAATACCCATTTACCCGGATATTTCGGGTAAGTGTAAATACACTTTCGCAACTCTGCAATAAACTATTGGCCATATTGGAATGAACTATTCCCAAATTCTGGGCGGCAGGGGTTTAGTCAATTTTGACCCCTCTGGGGGTTCATATAGATAGTAAATCGCTCCTCCAGAGGGATAGATGCAAAAAAATTGACAGAAATCACCACTTAAAATGCTATCCCATAACTGTACAGCCATTCTTTGGCTATATATAACATCACAAAGTATTCTCACCTGTCTGATTGACCTGTATATTTACGTTGACTCACCATGACCATATCTGGGAGCCTTTGAAAAACAACGGTTTTATTTTACAATAAAACCCTGTTCTTTTTAAAAAAACAACGTTCGACCATCCCTTCTAGGAATGTATTAAATATAGCAATTTTGAGTGAAAATTTGAACAAAATTCCTCAAAAATTGCTTCCAAATAGATAGATAGCGGGTGATTTGGGGGGGGGGGGTTCAAAAGGGATACTAGCCAAAAAATTTGCCTGGATAGATAGATAGCTGGAGTGTTTTGGGGGGGGGGGAACCAACCCCCCATACTCAACCCCTGCTGGGCGCGTCTCCGACCTCCAGTATTGCGAGTTATTAAAAATGATGAGTAAACAAACAAACTTTTCCTCGTTTTTTTTCTTATATTCAGCTGAAATATGGTAGATTCCATTCTAAACTACGCACTCAAAGACTGCGCTGGAATGAATTCCCAAACGAATGCAGTGCGCCGTAGCACTTGGCTGCCGTGGCGAGATTTATTGGGTGTTCTGGTGCATTTTACATGCCGGCTTTATGTGTCTTCAATGGGGAGTGATGTTTTTGCGGCGCCATGGTGTTTGGCGCCAGGAGTGGCTATGGCGCCACGACATTTTTTCTGATTGGCGTTGTCGTTATCTTCACCATAGTTGTTGAAACGTATTTTTGTTTACTTGAAAAATATGTGTAGGTACTCGCGTACTGAGTAAATATGTTTACGTATTCTCCGACAAAGTATCCGATCCAGAGCTTGTTGGGAGAAATATCATAATTTTTTCTTCCAGAAGTAACTTGAAATGGGCAAATAACACACGGACTAGTGATTTTGAAGGTTCAAATGGTGAACAGTACGAAAATTAGTTATTTTGAGTGAAAATTGGGCCAAAATTTTCCAAAAATACTCAAAAATACGTTTTCTTGAGGGAAAAGTATTTTACTCATGTTTACTCATGACATGAGTAAAAGTAAAAAACTTTTACTGTACGTTTTCTGTACTCAGGGGGTGAGTAAAAAATAAATAATTTCCGTTTACATATACTTTGAAAAAAGTTCTGTACTTTTAACAACTCTGGTATATGTAGCAATCAATCAAACTGTAGAGTTTCTTTTGACTTTTTTACCGTGTGGGGAATCCAACGCGGTGTCAAATTCAATTTCTAGCAATTGTAAATTTGTTTTCCCCCGAGAAAATGCTTTGGCTGCATCCTTTAGATAGTAGAAGAATGTATTTTGTTGTCTTGTTTTATGGATCTCGTGTGTTTACTCTGCCCGTCCAGCTGCTCAGATGCAAAGGGATTTCATGCTTTATCTTGAACTCGTTCATTTTGCAGTTTTATTCGTTTCCCGTTCGTAATCGGGATGGAATTTTCGGTTTCGTCGTAATTTCTGCATTTTCAATTGCACACGGTATGTCTTCTAATAGAAGAGCGCCGTTCTATTCTTTCAACAACTTTTTTACCTGCCGTTCTTTTAGATGTGGTGTCCTTATAGAGGGGCCACATTTTCTATTTCAACAAAGTTTTTTAAAATGTAACTTACTGTCGGCTCAAAATGCAGTGTAAACGTGGCTATAAAGGGACGGTATCAAAATGTCAATGGGAACCGACAACCTCCCTAAACCAGGGGCCATCTTTAACTTGGCTATCGGGGGTGTGAAATTCGCGCCATTTTGCCGTCGTTATTTCCGTTCCAATGCGTACCGACTGCGGATTATAAGTTAGAAAACTACGGGGCGTCACAACTAAGTCTGGTATGTTTGCCTGTACCGTATTTCTCCGTGTAAACCACCCCCCCCCGTGCACAACGCCTGGGGCGTTATACAGCTTTACAGCGCCCCCGGGGCGCTATGCTCGGTTTCAAAAACATTAGCGAAGTGGAAATATTTACAGGACAAATCAAGCTGAACGGTAATGAAAGGTCCACTTGGTTTGAACTTTTTGAACGTTGTGCCTTGCGGCACGCATTGTTATTCTGCGGAATGCACGTTTTTACATTGATTTCGGTGCACACGGGGAGGGAACACAACGTATGCAAATATTTAAGCAAAAATTTTTCTTTGCTTAAAGCCCCCCTCGCAATGATTTAACGCCCGGGCATTATACAAGTTTTTAGAAAAGGTTACCGAGAAGTGCCTCGGTCTTGTATAACGCCCGGGCGGTTTACACGGAGAAATACGGTACTGTATGCAGTGCCCTGCGCATGGCCGCCAGTTGAACCTGGAGCCAGATTTAATTTGCCCGATTTTCAGTTTTTCGGGCAGCCCGACTGATTGTGTCCACGTAGACTAGTTGACAAGGACACCAAATGTGAACTGCTTCCCATCCCAATTCAAAGCTTGCTGGCCCGTACCACTGAGCATTATTGTATACTGCCATTTATGTATGGACTCATGCCGGCCTTGCGGCTTGCACATACCGCAGTATTTTTTTCAACACACCTACAGCTTTTTTGCAACATGATTGGGCACTTTTGCATTTGAACGTCGTCCGTCGGCTCGTGAGCAATCTTCTAATTGGGATAGGAACCAATAGACATTTGGTGTCCTTGTGAACGAGGGGAATGTAGGACCAAGCATGTGCTTCATTTACTGATTTCATAGATAGACGTAACAGTAAAACCGCTGAGCGGTTAGTGAAGTATGACGAGAAAACTTATTAGTGAAAGTTGTTCTCGACTACTTTGCCTACCAGTTTTTTCACTCGTCCACTTGCGGAATTGACCAAAGGTTTGCGCTTTGACGAAATATTTGCATCAACGACGCATGATTTTAGATATACGCGGGCGACATCACAGCCTACATTTTTGTGGAGGTAACACTCCATCGTGACGTCAAAACCGCAGTGCGCACTGAACTGCGGCTGACTGGACCGGTTCCGAGTCCGCATGAACTGGAGTGGGCAGTCGGTGCATAAGTTTTCCGTTGGCTGTCTGCCAGCCGAAGACATAAATCATATCTATTTGTAAAGCATCACGTCTGCCGCGTATACATTGAATCGACCGCCCTAAAACGCTTGTAGGCGGATTAAATTTCTCCCCAGGTTTTACTCGCACTGCGTCAGGCTGCGTTTGAATGCCCCGGTTGTTTTATGTCAGGCCCAACCCAAAGTGAACTTTGAGCTGGGATACACGCGCGCGTGTTTAATACCGTATATCCTCGAAAAAGTCCCCTGAGGAGTTATTTTTTCATCGGAACTTTTTGAGGGGGACTTATTTGAGAGGGGGGGGGGTATCCGCGGGGAAGTTATTTTATCCTTATTCAGCTAACAGGGGGGAGTTATTCGAGAAGGTTTTTTTTCGAGGGGGACTTAATCAAGGATGTACGGTATATACTCACAGTAACTCCTTGATTAGTTCCCTCTTTCATGTTGTTTTCTTATTTTTATTGACCGGTGCGGGACTGCCGCCAGATGAACATTCATTTGAACTGGTTATTTAATTATGTAATTAAATTTATGATAAACTAGTCGTGTTGAATGTGCAGCATATTGACAGATTCTCTTCTTGTCCATATACTTACATAACTTACTTCAAATTTACAATAAAATGACAAAAATGTCGTTAAAAATTCTGCCAATAAAGTTTCCGCTAGGCAAATAATAATAAATACCCCGATTGAATTATTCGATGGCTTACGGTACGTTCGTGGTAGTATGTTGTCCAACGATGGAAAAAACACAGAAATTGAACACAGAAACTCATTGAGTTTTTGTTTTACACAGAAACACGGAAACTCATAAATTTTGAAAAACTCAAAACTCAAATGAGTTTTTTCTTGGAGAACACAGAAACACAGAAACACGGAAACACATAAAAGTTTTTTGAGTTTTTGTGTTTTTTTCAGTGAAGCGGTTGAATGCACATTAATTCAGTTAAACTGAACAAGATAAGATAAGCATCTATGGTATGTAAATATTTATGTACATAATGTATTCATATTTTAAAATGGTACAAAAAAGAAATTCAAGATGGCATGCACATCTCAAGCTGGATTTGACAATTCAAGTTTTGAAATTTATGTATACCTTATTACCTTGTATTAACCCCCCTTGAATTAACTCCCCTCAAAATGGACTGGTGAAATAATAAGCCCTGCCCCCCTCAAAATACCCCCCTCCGGGATGATGTACATCATGTATCCAATGTACATGATGTATTTATTACTGCTAATTTGCATCGCAGCTACACATAGACTGTACTAGGTTGTGTAGCTATCTACATGCTTATATCAAATATATCCTGTTTGTACACATTTATAACCTGTTTTGGGTACGTAAATGCCTACTATTTTCTATGATCCTTACAAAACTTTCTGATGAAATAATAAACCCCATGGTGGTATTTCGAGGTAATATGGTAGTTGTAGTTCAAATGAATTCCATAGTCTTCCATACAGTGCACATCCATTGAAGAATTTTGGATTACTGCGTAAATTGTCGTTTCTGGGCATTTTGTTGCTGGTGTTGTGATGTTGATGTCCTCATTGTGGACCTTTTTATGGACGTTTTTGACACTTGAATGAATACACAAATGTTATGTGGGGTTAAAACATGTGCAAAACCAATATTTTATAAGAAAACCACTGTTTCCAGATCGAAATGCTGTAAATCAAAATTTTTTGGGGGAAAACTCGAATTTTTTGGAAAAAACTCGAGTTTTTTTAGAAGAAACTCAAAAAACTCGAGTTTTTACAAAAAACACAGAAATAAAAACAGAGTTACTCAAGTTTTTTTCAAGAAAAAAACTCAAAACACAGGTATTCATTTTTGAAAAACTCAAAACACAGAAAGTGTTTTTTTTGGAGAACTTACCCATCGTTGATGTTGTCGTATTTAAAAAGTTGAGCTGAGGCATGACGGGCAATGACTCAATGAGTGAATGAATTGGGTTTCGTAATTAAAAAGATGATACAAATAGGTTTGTATCTTGCAACTGGTCTATTTGGTCAAGATTTGGATACAAGAATTTTAGAATACGTTTTCAAAAAGTATCTTATTCACCTTATGATTTTTTCACCTTTTCTATCATTGTTTCTGCTTGACTGAAGCAAATAATTATGTCTGCTTCCAAAAACCTTACCGTATTTCTTATAATAATAACTGCCATTCTATTATTCGTGTATTTTTTACCTTATTTATTTTTCACTTGATTTTTTTCACGGCTGCCGATACATTTTTCATAGATTTTTTGCTTAAACATAGTTTCACATACATAACATCATTAAGAACTGCTTTTTTGAGGGCGGAACTATTCGAGGGGGGAATTATTCACAGGGGGAATTATTCTTTCGGCAAAATTTTTGAGTATCTTTCTTTTCTATGAAGTAATTTGACGAAATATCCATTTTTAACACAAAAACGTTCCATCTTTGTTAAAATTTGGCACAACTAATTGATTAAATATCCTTAAGGGGGGATTATTCGAGGGGGTGAATTATTATATCCTCACTCGCCTAACAGGGGGGGGGGTATTCTAGGGGGGAATTATTCAAGGGGGGAACCATTCAAGCAAATACGGTATATTTGGCAGCCTTTGAAAAACCACTCGATTAGAAGAACGTTGTTTTTTCAAACCCAGGTCATTTAAAAAACGTTCGCCCCAGTCGCACACCATGTGCCGGGGCCGTTGTCCCGTGTGAACCAATCCCATATGAATTTCCGTATTCTTTTGAGCCGTTCGCTAGATACACTTTTTCTCAAAATGTTAAAGCTTTCAATAAATTTCCGAGGAAAATTTCGGTACACAGGGCATTAGTTTGGCATTAGGCCAAATGTTGTTTGTTGTTTGTTTGTTGATACTAGTTTTTTCAATTTTCCAGTGTGCAGTGGAGCGATTTTTCTGCTTCAGTGCTTAGTGGCTGAAATTTATGGTTCATATTGAATAATAAATACATGAAAATACCATGACATTTAGGGGGCATGGAAGTATAAAACTTTTTTCGAACTTATTTTGCGAGATATTTTTCTGTGTGCCATTTGACATGCCACTTATAACATATCTAGCACACTGAACATTGATATGACAGACCTCAGTCACCTTGAAGTAACCCGCTTTGACAACACGATGCTGGGAGTAAGTCAAAATAGATATAGGTATGTACCGTTTTTACTCGAATATTCCACAATCTGCACACACAGACGTATCCAGGGGGGGGGGGGGCTGCATTTTGCCACCACACATTAGAAATATCACTGTCTTGCTCCCTGTAGCCACAAATTCTTTAAAATGTACGGCATGTTTTTCACTGTATCTGTATGTAGGTATATTTACATACGTTTACGGCGTTTCATGGCGCTGGCGCCAACGCCGATGGCGCCATGGCGTACACCTATAATGGCGCCAGCGCCCTAGCGCCATTCCGCCACTCCATAGGTAAATTTGGGGGGGGGCTAAGCAATGTTTTACACCAGAGCAAAAATTTTATATCAATCTTCATTGAACTATTGAGTATTTGTTTTTGTACTGTGCACTCTACATTGTAACTTCTACCTGCCGTTCTATTGTTTTCGTGAGCACAAAAACGTGTCAAAACCTACCGTTCTCTTGGATGTGCCCTTCTATTGCAGGTATGCCACTCTATTAGAATAAATACGGTAACCCTACTGTTATACCTGTCATTAACAAGCGCCATATGCAGCGGTGCGTGCCATTGGCATATATTGCCCTTTCTCACGCAAGGCTGGTTATTGGCTAAATGCCAGCTGTTTTAAACATGTCATTTTAGAGATAATTTTACATCCCCCGTGAGTTCGATCAGACATAAGATTCTATTTGGATTCTATAGGATTCTATTTGAGACATCTTTTCACTATATTTTTGCTCTTTAGGTTTGCACTGTTTTTTAAATGGCCAGGGTTTATTTAACTGTTTTTTAAATGCAAGCATCAAAACCGTTTTAAAAACACCGCAGCCAACATTTTTAGTGGTTATTCACTAGGGTCCACAAACGGGATCCCGATCCCTATCGTGAATCCTGAAAATTTCGGGATTTTGCGGTCCGAACCCGATCCCAAAACCTCAATTCCGATCCCTATTTTGATCCCAAAATATGAAAAAAATGAATCCCGATTCTGATCCCGAAACTTTTAAAATCCCAATCCCGATTTCGATCCCGAAATATGAAGAAAACGGATCCCGATCCCGAAAATTTTTAAATCCCAATCCCGATCCCGAAAGGCCAATCGCGATCCCGGTCCCGAAATCTCAAAAACAAACAACCCCGATGGCGATCATGATCCCGAAAAGTCAATCCCATTTGAACCCTATTCACTAGGTGTTTTGCAATTTGTATGCACGTAAGCAGGTAAGCACTAAGCAGAGTTGCGAAAGTGTATTTACACTTACCCAAAATACCTGGGTAAATGGGTATTTATATTTACACTTACACTTACACTTTCATAAAATACCCATACACTTTTTTTACACTTTCCTGGGCAAAATACCCGGGTACAGAAAGTGTATTTTTTTTCTTTCAGGTGGCCCTGTTTTATGCTTTTGAGAAAGCACAAAATAGAGTCATGTACAAAAATGCATTGAATGTAGAAAATATGGCAAATGTACAAACTAGCTTTTGATCCACAACCTTTGATCAGTACTCATGGTATTCTACAGTTTCATCATACTTTTGTAAAAAGAACAAGATCAATGGAAATTCACCAGCTGGACACAAAGTCAACTTTTGCATTGACATTTGCTGCATGTCCATTCTTGCATTTTAACAGTGTGTATAGCATTGAAAAAAACGACCGATTTTGAGAAAATATAATTAAATATTATCTCAGAAAATCTCCCAAGAAAAAAATATAATTAAATCTCTTGGGTAATTTTTGAAAATATAATTAAATCTCTGAGAAAATCTCTTGCAGTTCAAAAAAATCTCATACAATCTCTCAACCTTAAATATGTTTGCATCGATATTTCAAGATGTTTGAACCATTGAGAGTAAATAGTAAGCACACTATGCGTTGTTTAACTTTTTCATTCACAATTTCATATGATAACAGCATATTATCTACTGATGGCACACTTTGTACTACCCTGTATTTAGTATCTGAATAATGAACAAAAATATAGTTTAGGCACATTTTTCCTCATAGTAGAATACATTACTTTCACGTGTGATGATCCCCACAGAATTTATCAGATGACTTTTTCACCAAAATTTGGTAACAATATTTCCAAAGCATGCTGTCAACTCTTTAGTTGTTAAAACGGCTAGAACCCAGTGCATAAGTTACCCGTTGCACAAGTAGCAACATCCAGTGCTCAGTGGTTAGGTACAGTACAACCCCGTACTTGAGCACTGGGTTTTCATGGGACTGCAGGGGTTCAGTATGGTTCAGGGGTTAAAACTTATTTACATTTACTCAAAAATACATATACTTGAGTATTAAGTAAATACATTTAAATTTACCCTGAAAAAGTACCAGTACTCTATTTTATGTATACTTCTTGAAAGTACTTGTGTACAGAAAATGTTTTTCAGATAACTTTTTTATTGGCTCTTTCATGCCATAGAACAGAAAAAAGGGGAAGAAAAACTACAAATAGTGGGAAAATAGCCAAAAATGGGTATATAAGCAAATATATAGTTTAAATAAGATGAAAATTTGTAAAAAACGCACATGAACTTGTGAATTTGAAGGTGAAAATAGGCAAATATAGAGAGATTTTCTTGAGAGATTTTCTCAATCAGGAGAAAATATAATTAAATCTCTCTGGAAAATCATGGAAAAAATATAAATCTCAGAAAATCTTATATTTTCTGAGATTTTCTGAGATTTTTTAAATATAAATCTCCCAGAGATTTTTCCAATGCTAAGTGTGTATCGCATAGCTTAATCAGTAAAATATCAACACTGAAAAAGTGCCATTATTAGGGAACTTCATACCACTACAGTATTTGTTACAGTCTGAAATGTTTCATAAAAGGCTGTAAAATGTGAAATAATGCATGAAAATTATAAATAAATTGATCCAAAAGGTGAGAACAGCGGTGTTTTCTAATGCTCAACAGTGAGAGCTCTTTCTAAAAATTTTTTTTACACTTACACTTTTTTTTACACTTTCCTATGTATTTTTAAAATACCTAACACTTTTAGTATCCATACTCAAAATTTGGAAAGTGTATTTACACTTACACTTACACTTTCCAAAAATACCGGTATTTTAACAACTCTGGCACTAAGCACCCTTCTATGCCTACCTATTTTATTGACAAAAGCCAATCTGAAATACGTTTTCTGCAGAGTTGTTGAAATTACTGAACTATCTAAAAGTAAACAGAAGTATTTTATTTTACTCACCCCTGAGTACAGAAAACGTAATGTAATTTTTTTTCACTTTTACACTGCATAAAAGGTGAGTAAATGTAAGTACCAGTATTTTTACTCATGGAAAAACTAAAAGTATTTATTTTTTTTATTTATTATTAAAACTGGGATACAGGGCCCTACCCCTTTGCAGGGTTTCGCCCTTCCCTGACCAAAGCTACTTTTCAGCTGAGAAGATCAGCCTTCAAATCCTAAGTCCATCTTATCTGATATTTAGCCAACTTATCTGTCATGTAGATGGCTGGTCCCATAGACCAATAAAGTAAAAAAATTGGATTATGCACCTTGGAAGATGTAAAAATATGTATGTAAAAGTGAAGGCGTCTACTGTCATTTCCGCTGCCATTTTTGCAGCCGTTTTTATTTGTTTGACCAGTTTTTGCTTTTTATGCACCCCAAATGTCTTCCACAATTACGTTTTCTGTACTTGCGTACCTTTTGAAGGTACGCGAGTATGTGAGTACTGGTATTTTGTTCGGGAGGAAACGTAAACGTATTTACGCAGTACTCGAGTGTACGTAATTGTTGAGTTATCCAGTTTATAAAAAACTGCGTCGTTTAAATAAAGTTTTTGTCATCCCCAATGTGCACGTTTGGTTTGAAGAATGATTGCGAATGCCAACTAAAGATTGTGTTAGTTTCAAGATTCTGGCCATTTGCAAAATGGGAAATGGGGTAAAGTGCACGATGAAATTTAAGCACCAGCTATCGTAAATAGTTGGTTGTTATTTGCATTCACTTTGCATCAATATCATTGAATCCATGGCTGGGCGAAAATTCCAGTTAGGTAAGTGGAAACTCTGGCTTTTTCTACGGGAATCTTTAGTCGACATTTTGCCGCTGCCAAGGCAAGTTTTTCATGACTTCCGTAGTAGGTGTATTGTGCCTACACACACTAGTTTTCACCGTGACTTCGTGTGAAAACTGAAATTTTTTAAAACGCAAAAAAATGAACACGGTTGAACGATTTAATTCCAATTAAATTTGAATTTAAATTTATAAAAGTTAAAATTTGAAAATTTGAAAACTAAAACACATAAAGCATACAATAAGAGTAGGCTGAATGTCGTCATGTGGCCATTTCAGTTTTCACACATGTCACGGTGAAAACTAGTGTGTGTAGGGCCCTTGTGAAATCGTGGGGTGAAAAACTTGCTCACAGTTTTTATTTTTGGTAAAAATTATGGGTGGTTTTTGTAGGTTATCACAAAATTAGGCCACCATGATTTTTAGAAACGTTTGAACAATTTGAGTCCCGCAAATATTTGGTTTCGTTTATGAGTTTCAACGACGCTCAAAAACTCTTTTTTGTTTGCATTGGCTGGCGCTGGCGCTGGCGCTTGGCGCTAGCGCCAAAGCAAAAAGCGCCATGGCGCTTTTGGCGCTTGGCGCCATTTTGCTGTGGCGCCATTGGCGCTTGGCGCTGGGGTTCCGAAATGCGCCATGACGCTATGGCGCCATGGCGCTATTTTTGCCTGGCGCCAGGAACAAAATGGCTGGCGCTGGCGCTTTGCGCCAAAGTCCTGGCGCTTTTTCCATCACCACCCGCGAACCCCCCTCCCATCCCCCCTCCAAAATTTTTTTTCTTTTTGTTCGCTCTCTATACCTCCGGAGGAGCGATTTACTACTATATGAACTCCCAGAGAGGTCCAAATCCACCATACCCCAGGTGATGTGAAAAGCGCCAGGACTGGAGCGCCAAGCGCCAATGGCGCCACAGCAAAATATTGCAAGGCGCCACCGCCATGGCGCTTTTACATCACTAGTCAAATATGAGTAAACTGGTTCCTTTCCTACTGAGCGGGTGTGAACGTATTTTGCTTCAATCAAATAGGCGCATTGGTGCCGTTGTTTAGGTTATATACGCTGTTTCTGTCTGGTCTAGTTCAGTGGTTGATCTAGCTTACCATACCTGCCCGATTCACTTAAACCTAGAACACCCCCATTGTTCGTAAGCCAATGGTTTTTACACCCCCTTTGAATAATTCCCGTGGCCTGGCCTGGCATTTAGACAATAATAATGTGTACAATTGGTTGGAGTTTGAACAAGTCAATTGGCATTTTTTTGACTCTACGATTACACTCTGAGTAATGGCAGAATGTAGCTACTGGCGAACTTATCTAAATTTTCTTTTGACACTCGAAAATATCTTTATTAGCTATTCATTTTGTCAAACTGGAATGTAACAAAGTATTGAACCAGGCCTAATACAAGTTGGCACAGAGTTGTCTGTCTGCTAGGGTGTCAACTTTCAGTTTTCCATTTTCCGTTTCCGCTTTACGCATGCAAATTTTTTTCCGTTTCCGTTTTTCGGCAAGTGCAAAAATTTTTCCGATTGCGTTTCTGTTTGCCCGCAAGTTCAAAATTTTTTCCGTTTCTGCCTTCCGCAGGCAAAATTCTTTCCTCTTTCCGTTTCCGTTATCCGTTTCCGCTTTCCGCAGGCATTTTTTTCCATTTTCTGCGAATTGCAAATTTTTTTACCGTTTTCATTTCCGTTTTCTGGCAAGTTAAAGACATTTTCTGTTTCCGTTTCCGTTTTCTGTAAAAAAAGATTTGTTGACACCATACTGGCTGCCCTTCGACACCATTTTCATCGTTGTCCGCCATGTTTGATAACTGTGTTTTAAAACAACTTTTCGCATTTTTACACACAGCCAGTGGGGCCTTTGATTGGAGCTATGCCTTTTATGAATTTATATCATTTATACCATCATTTATAGAATTTATACCATCTAAAAAGGCCAAAAACTGTACCTTCAATCAGACTTACCTAGAGGGTTCCCTTTATCGTAGGTTTGCCTACAATTTGAGGAAATACGGTAGACATGGTAGCGTATTTCCTCGATAAACCCCCGCCCCCCTCAAAACAGCCACTATGAATTTATTGCCCCCCCCCCCCTTCGAAATACGGTAAAGTGTAAAGTGAATCTATACGACAAAAATTATCATTTGTTACGTTCAAAACAATGACTGTGTTCCGTCAGACCAGGGTTATACCATATACATACTTATATTAGTCTATATAATCTTGTACAAGGTGGTTTTTGTGGCATTTTTTAACGTCTGCATACATTACAAACAACAATTTAGTACTCGGTTTTCAAAAAAAATTCTGGCGAAACAATAAGCCCCGCCCCCCTCGAAATACCCCCACGTTTAACCCCCCTCAAAATTGTCACTCTGAAACAATCACCCCCGGGGGTATTTCGAGGAAATACGGTATACATAAGTGGAGCCTGCGCATGACCCAGCAGAGTTGCCAAAATGCATGATTCACTGCTTTGGAGCATGGATGATAAATATCTGGAGCACTGGAAGCTCTACGCGCCTGTCATAAGCTATTGCTATACTATAGAACAGATGTATGTTCAGAATTGAAGTCTTGTGTGCATGTATTTACTATCTTAAGATGAATTCAGTATTTGAGGCATTTGGTTCCGTAACTCGATAACAACCAAAGTGAAAAAAATTGAGTTAGGTGTGGATCTCATATAGGTAAGCGTAATATTTGTATATGATAGTAAAAAATCAGCTCAATATATAAATATAACACCATTCCCGATATACAGAGACACCGATTTTTGAAAAAAGTGTAAATTTTCATCCGAAACTCGATATCTCCACCATGAGAATGGTGAATTTTCACTCGAAACTCGATAACTCCATACATATCTATCATATTTTTCACTCGAAACTCGGTATCTCCACTGAAAAAACTTTGCATCCGAAACTCGTTATAAATTTTTTTTCGTTAAATTTGTTGTTGTAATGACAGTCAAATGGACCTAACTCTAGCCATATTTGCCGGCCAGAGGATTGTAAATATGGAAAATGTAGAGAAATTCGTTGGCTTTTCAAAAAGTATTGGGCAAAGGTTGTCATTGTCACTCAAAGTGTGCCCGCTCAGGCCTATCTCAAATTTTCAAATGCAATTTTCACAAAATTGAAAAACTAGAGTTATCGAGTTTCGGAAGCAAACTCCTCATTTATTCGTTGTTTTAGGGTATTTGTGGTTTTCGTGGATGTAGATACCGTATTTCCTCGAAACCCCCCCCCCCCTCCCTCGAAATACCCCCTTCTCGAAATACCCCCCCTCAAAATGGCCACTATGAACTTATAACCCCCTCGAAATACTCCCCTCGTTTAACCCCCCCCCCTCAAAAATCACACTCTGAAAAATAAACCCCTATGGGTATTTCGAGGGAATACTTTATTTTATCATTTGAAGTGGTGCTATGGTTTGATTGAATGCTGATTACTATGTTAGCTCCCATCAAAAATAATGAAAGTTGAAACCACGGATGATAACTGGGTGTGCATTCCAAACTGTATTTTCTTTCGAATTTTATAGATTTGCAAAATAATGTTAGATAATATTTATATCTCATTGGAGTTATAAATCTCAAACCGCCCAGATAAACACCCAAAATGTTTATAAAATGTCGCCACTGATGTCCATGAAAATATTTTTGGCTTAAGCTGCATTATTTTATATCCAGTTTACCTTACACTATTTTATAGCTTACCACAGTAGTTGTAAGTTCACGAACTTACTCCCACACATTTACATAAATGCATGAAACATCTGTCACATGCAGCACCCACACATCCGAATATATTCATACCTTTATGCGCATACATATTTACCGTATTTGCTTGAATAATCCCCCTGGGGAATTATTACTTTGTCAAAGTTTTGGGAGGGGGAACTACTCGAGGGGGGGGGAGTTATTATTTCGTCAAACTTTTCAGGCATTTTTCTATCAACGTATTTCATGAAATATGCTTCATAAACACAATAAATTTTTGTGCTTTTTTGCTAACATTGGGCGCAATAAATTGAACAAATCTCTTGAGAGAGGATTATCATTTCCTCACTCGTCTTACAGGCGGAATTATTCGAGGGGGAACTTATTCAAGGGGGAACTATTTAAGCAAGTACGGTACATACATATTGCGTGTGTCTGTCCTCTCGTCTATGGGCTTACAGTAAATATTCACTGGAACATTTCGTTCCGCGTCCGCACACTTTTTTCATGCGAAACTGCAAATGGCGCCTGTGCTTCAAAAAAAGTAGATTTTTCCAAAAAGTTTCATTTCCAATTCTCTGCCAACAATGGGAGCAGTGGCTTTTTCGCAAAATGAATTTGGACAGGAACAAAAAGAGTCTCTCTATGTAGCAAGAAGTTCAGTAAACAAGTAGACTAGCGTATTTCTTCTAATAGAAGAGCGCCGTTCTATGTTTTTCGTCAACATTTTTAAATATACGATTAAAAACGGAACAATCAGTAAATAATGAACCAGTAAATTGTCTGCTCTGCTTTTTTTCGTTTTGGCAAAACGCCAAATTATGCATTGACCATTATTTGTCCAACTGAAGTTCAGTTAGATAGTCCATTTGATTATGCACTAAACTCCATCAATACGTTTTCACTAGATAGATGGGTCACTTACTTTATACGTTTTACTATTGTGCATTGTACATTGCAGGTGTAGATAATACCGTATATCCTCGAATAAGTCCCCGGGGAGTTATTTTTTCGTTAGAATTTTAAAGGGGGGGGGGGGGTTCGATGGTGAGTTGTTCGAAGTGGTAGTTATTTTCATCAGAATGTTCGAAAAAAAATTGAATTGATTTGTTGTGTGAACATGGTCAATAAACCACCGCTGCCGTAGATAAATATCTCATTATTTTGTGTTGATCGTCGCATGCGCTGCACAGCATTTGTATTCAATAAATCAAAGCATGGCTTTTTTGGTGTGTGTGGCTTGATCGAATCTTTCTTTATATTTATGTGCCACGACCAGGGTTGGTTTTATAAAAATTCATTTTAGTAAAATTGTATAAAAATTGTATGAAAATTTTATTTTATTTTTATTTTATTCTTCTTTCATTTTATTTTACTTTATTTTATTCCCAAAAGTCATTAATAAAATAAAATGACACATTTTACAAAATTTTTACAAAAAGTGTACAAAAAGTGTACAAAAATTTTACAAAAAATCAGAGACATGCATGCAAGGCCAGAAAAATGTTATAATTAGACCTATACATGAAAAACCTGTGACAAATTTTTCCCTTGCTTTTCAAAAGTTGCATGCAGTATGTATTGTTAGCTAGCTGCAAGTGTAAGGTTACAATTATTGATAAGAATGGTTTGCATTTTCAGTAGAAGAACTACTGGAGTGTGCTGGACACATTTGAAATGTCATGCAAAGTGTCAATTGTCATGACAAATGTAAAGTAAAGTATCAATTGTCATGCAAGATGTCAAGTGTCATGTAAAATTTTAAGCAAAGTGGCAATTGTCATGACAAATGTCATGCAAAGTGTAAATTGTGTATCCAAATCTTGTGTTTTTGTATCCATAGTATGTTTTATATCCAAATCTTATGTTTTTGTATCCAAATGTTCACATCAGATTTGGAGTCAACAACAACATAATTTGGATACAAAACATAAGATTTCGAACTAAAACATGAGATTTGAACACAATTTGCTTGACAATTGATACTTTAATTTTTACATGTCATGACAATTGATACTTTATTTTACATTTGTCATGACAATTGACACTTTTCATGACATTTTACATGACATTTGACACTTTACAATGCTTGAGACTGCCCCCAGATCCCTGAATAAACAGGTAGAGACTCAAGCAATGAGACAAAATTTTACAAAAAATATGAATTTTTATACAATTTTACAAAAATATGAATTTTTATACAATTTTACAAAAATTTGAATTTTTATACAATTTTTTTTTATTCTTAAATTTTCCATTTTATTTTGTTTTATTTTATTCTTGAATATTCCATTTTATTTTTAATTTATTTTATTTTTTTGCCAACCCTGGCCACGACTCGTTTGCCACATCGATCAGGGAGGTGGGCGGGAAGTTATTCGAGGGGCAGTTTTTTCCTCACCCTCACAACTGGGGGTTATACGAGGGGGCAGTTTTTCGAGGGGGCCTTATTTGAGAATATACAGTATGATTACTCCGCTGACCACACGCTATGCATTTTTCTGAGGGAAACGTTCCAAAATGACGTAATCGTTAACAAAATCGAATCTAGGTATTCAAAAATAAGAAAAACGTTTCAGTAAAAAGCACTTGTCGTGTTGCACGCGACTCTGGCTTTTTCTACTTGAATATTTTTTGTGAAAGTGAACGCATAAGTCCCCTCCTCTGCTGTCGTGTTATGGACTAAGACATAAGTAAGTTTGGACGCATACTGTGCGGTCCGCCGAGTGTATTAGCTACAAAGAGAATGCCTATCAATGAGTACAAAAGAAGCGTTTAGCTGCCTTCCACCTGTAGTCGACTGTCATGCTTTCTTGTGTGCAGATAAAAACCTGTTTATAAACGTTATGAGTTATTTACCTAGCTGTGTGCCCTTAATCCATTGCTATTAATCTTTTTTGTCGCTGGAGAGATTCTCTGTTGTTTATTGAACGATTTCTTGCCATTGATCATTTTTGAATTGTGTTCGCATCTTATCTCTTTCTTTCTTATCTTTCTTATCTTAATACTTATAGGGACGGAAGGGTTGGGTGGTAGCCAACGAAACGAGCAGCTACAAGTTGACTTAGGGAGTTGCCAGAGTCAACTTGTGGTAGAAGGGGAATTGGGTCCAAGTAAAAAATTGAATTGCTCCCTGGTCCTAGGGAACAATGGAGCTATTAGCTACAAGTTCACTGAGTTTCCAGAGTCAACTTGTATCAGTAAATTGAATTGGTTCCTGGTAGAAATTGAATTGGTTCCTGCTCTAAGCTAAGGAAATTCTTGCTTCCTACAATTTTGAACTTGGACAACCCCCCATCCTATGCACCGGGGGCCACTGGTCGGGAACACCCCCTACATAAAAATACAATCCCAATATAGGAGGTAGAACCCTATATTGAGTCTAGGTGCAGACCCAAGTGGGTCTGACTTAAGCTCTGGCTGTCTAGGGAGCTGGTTTTATACTGGGTGGGTGACAGAGGTTAGAGCAGTTACACTAACAAAGTGGGCAGAGCCTGCAAGCAAGCTGCTTTAAGGGGGCAGTCCCAGATTCTGTCAAGTGCAAAGTAAGATGTCAAATGTCATGCAGTGTCAATTATCATGACAAATGCAAAGTAAAGTGTCAATTGTCACACACATTTCTGTAATAAAATATTCTTTTATTGATTGACATTTGACATTTGAGATTTGACATTTTACTTAACACTTTACATGGTCTGGAATTGGCACCAGCTGGCTCTGTTTGGACATGTTTGCTGATTCATTTGTCTTCATGCAGGGCTTTGTGTGATGTGAGAATTTTGGTTGCACCACTAAAATGTCCAGTGATAGCAAATAAAAATGCAAAAATTAAAAATGTTGTCATATTTTCATATTTTTATTTTTCACAATGGTTAAAACATGTAATGTAAACACTTAACATATAAAAGTAAATAATTTTTTAAATAAAGGAGTAATTTGGGGTGAAACATTACAGAAAAAAGCAAAAAATTGCATTTGTGTCATGGTCTAAAATATCTTAATCATCAACAAAAAAGTCATTAGAATGTTATGTTATATATCATCTTTCCCAATATTATTCCCAATAGAATCACACATTCAGTATATAGTGGAAGCTTTCAAAAACTTTTACAAAACAATTTGCAATTCAAAACTGTTTTTAAAAGTTTCTATAGGATCAATTTTTTTCAATTATTGAAATGGGAATTTCAATGCTTGTTTCCTTGAAAGTTTGCCACCACTGGACTGTGTTGTAATAAGCAGCAAAGCTGGGAGGTTTGAACATGTTTGGTGATTCATTTGAAGGTTCCAAAATTATTGGGACAGTGCATAATAGAGACTCTTTTAAATTGACAAATAAAAATATATGCAATATTAAAGTTCAAACTATATATTCAAATAAAAATCCTACCAAACCCCAAATAATCTATCTCATTTTTAAATAATACAAACATGTGTTTCTAATTTGTAAATGTAGAAGAACATACATAGCAAATCAGAGAAATGATGTGATGTCATTCCAACAATTGTAAATGACTAATAAATTCATTCTATTTGATCTCCAATTTGATAAAGCTGATCTTTGAACAGAAAAAATGTTTGTATTCCTAAACAAATAAAAATAAAACAGTTTAAAAAAGTCAAATAATACATATACATGACAGTTATATTTACAAATGATGCATGTTTGGCCACTCTTACATAAACAATTGAAACATGATTTGAATCACATTTCATGTGACACTTCCCTAATTTGGTAGTTTCAACTTGATGACAAATTTTTGCATTTAAATAACAGTTATGAGTATCATGAATATTATTTTTCTACAGAAGTAACTAAGAAATTGTGCTGGCCCAATCATTTTGGAACACACAAATACAACATAATAGAATGCTGAATAGCCACATTCTGGGAAAGTGCATAATCATTTCTACAGTGTGTTGCACTTGCAATGCACTTTTTGAAAATATTATGATTTCCTTTACTTGGGCTTGGCATTTGGGGGGTTTTGATGGCTCTGATTTCGAATACACACTCCATTTTGAAACTACATTATGAAATTATGCATTTGTGCAGTTTTGATGGCACAGATTTAAATTAAGCACTCCATTTTGGTACTACATTACTATAACACTTGAATAGAACCCCCAGGACCCAAAAATGCTTAAATTATAACATAATGCATTTTGGTTGAGTTGATGGCACTGATTTCAAATATGCACTCTATTTTGACACGAAATTACCATAACCCTTGAATAGTACCCCCAGGGCTAAAAAACTTTTAATTATGAAATTCTGCATTTCATTGGTTTCAATGATTCTGATTTCAAAGATGCACTCAATTTTAAAACTACATTACCACAACCCCAAAATAATACCCCCAGGTTAAAAAATTTCATATAAAAAAGATGCATTTTGGGGGTCTTCATGGCTGATTTAAAATATGTACTCCATTTTGGTACTACATTACCATAACCCATAGATAGTACTACCAGGGCTTGAAATAGTTCAAATTATGAACTTATGCATTTGTGGGGTTTTGATGGCACTGATTTCAATTGAATACTCCATTTTGGTACTACATTACCATAACCATTGAATAGATCCCTGGGCCCAAAAAGTTTAAATTATAACATAATGCATTTTGGTAGAGTTGATGGCACTGATTTCAAATATGCACTCCATTTTGACACTAAATTACCATAACCTTTGAATAGTATCACCAGGGCTGAAAAAATTTTAATTATGAAATTATGCATTTCATTGTTTTTATTGATTCTGATTTCAAATATGCACTCAATTTTGAAACTACATTACCATAACCCTAAAATAATACCCCCAGGTTTAAAATTTTAATTTATAAAATGATGCAAATTATCAGATGATGCATTTTGGGGGTTTTAATGGCTGATAAAAAATATGTACTCCATTTTGGTACTACACACCATATCCCATAGATAGTACTGCCAGGGCTTGAAATAGTTCAAATTATGAAATTATGCATTTGTGCAGTTTTGATGGCACAGATTTAAATTAAGCACTCCATTTTGGTACTACATTACTATAACACTTGAATAGAACCCCCAGGACCCAAAAATGCTTAAATTATAACATAATGCATTTTGGTTGAGTTGATGGCACTGATTTCAAATATGCACTCCATTTTGACACTAAATTACCATAACCCTTGAATAGTACCCCCAGGGTTGAAAAAATTTTAATTATGAAATTCTGCATTTCATTGGTTTCAATGATTCTGATTTCAAATATGCACTCAATTTTGAAACTACATTACCATAACCCTAAAATAATACCCCCAGGTTAAAAAATTTTCATATAATAAAATGATGCATTTTGGGGGTCTTTATGGCTGATGTAAAATATGTACTCCATTTTGGTACTTCATTACCATAACCCATAGATAGTACTGCTAGGGCATGAAAAAGTTCAAATTATGAACTTATGCATTTGTGGGGTTTTGATGGCACTGATTTCAATTAAATACTCCATTTTGGTATTACATTACCATAACCCTTGAATAGATCCTCCAGGGCCCAAAAAGTTTAAATTATAACATAATGCATTTTGGTTGAGTTGATGGCACTGATTTCAAATATGCACTCCATTTTGACACTGAATAACCATAACCTTTGAATATTACCACCAGGGCTAAAAAAAATTAAATTATGAAATTATGCATTTCATTGTTTTTATTGATTCTGATTTCAAATATGCACTCAATTTTGAAACTACATTACCATAACCCTAAAATATTACCCCAGGTTTTAAAAATTTTTAATTATAAAATGATGCAAATTATGAGATGATGCATTTTGGGGGGTTTTAATGGCTGATTAAAAATATGTACTCCATTTTGGTACTACATTACCATAACCCATAGATAGTACTGCCAGGGCTTGAAATAGTTCAAATTATAAAATAGTGCATTTGTGGAGTTTTGCTGGCACTGATTTCAATTAAGCACTCCATTTTGATACTACATTACCATAACCCTTGAATAGAACCCCCAGGGCCCAAAAAAGTTTAAATTATAACATAATGCATTCTGGTTGAGTTGATGGCACTGATTTCAAATATGCACTCCATTTTCACACTAAATTACCATAACCCTTGAATAGTACCCCCAGGGTTAAAAACTTTTAATTATGAAATTCTGCATTTCATTGTTTTCAATGATTCTGATTTCAAATATGCACTCAATTTTGAAACTACATTACCATAACCCTAAAATAATACCCCCAGGTTAAAAAATTTTCATATAATAAAATGATGCATTTTGGGGGTCTTCATGGCTGATGTAAAATATGTACTCCATTTTGGTACTACATTACCATAACCCATAGATAGTACTGCCAGGGCTTGAAATAGTTCAAATTATGAACTTATGCATTTGTGGGGTTTTGATGGCACTGATTTCAATTAAGCACTCCATTTTGATACTGCATTACCATAACCCATGAATAGAACCCCCAGGGGCCAAAAAAGTTTAAATTATAACATAATGCGTTTGGGTTTAATTGATGGCACTGATTTCAAATATGCAATCAATTTTGACACTACATTACCATAACCCTCAAATAATACCCCAGGGCTTAAAAAATCCAAATTATGGAATGATTTCTGTTTTCCACTTTCCGCAGGCAACTTTTTTTTCCATTTCTGTTTTCCAGCAAGTACAAAAATTTTTCAATTTCCATTTTCCAGCAAGTGCAGAAACATTTCCATTTTTGCTTCTGTTTTCCGTAAAAAAAATTTGTTGACACCCTAGGAATGATGCATTTTAGGGATCTTGGTGGCTCTTTTTTCAAATATTTACTCTATTTTGGTATTTAATTCATTACCTTAACCCTTAAAAAGTACCCCCAGGGCTCAAAAAATTAAAATTATAAAATGATGCAAATTATGAGATGATGCATTTTGGGTGTCTTAATGGCTGATTAAAAATATGTACTCCATACTTGTGAGTATATACAAAAAGAAGCAACACATACAAGCACACAAGCAACACATATATTTTCCCAAAATGTATTTTTCTTCTTTTTGTATGATTTTTGATTTTCAGGATTTCCTAGTATTTGGGTAGCATTTGGGTAACATAGGATAGCATTATAAGCACAGATTTCTAGCTAAAAATACCCATTATTTTGTGTGAAAATATAAAATACTGCAAAATATAAACATTAACAATCAGAAATGTTTTTTTCTTCTTTTTGTATTATTTTTGATTTTCAGAATTTCCTTCAGGAAAATACATAGGATAGCATTATAAGCACAGATTTCTAACTAAAAATACCCATTATTTTGTGTGAAAATATAAAATACTGCAAAACCCGACCGAAGGTCGGCAAGAATACTGCTAGTATTTACATAGTTGAGAATGGCGCCACGCACGCCAGATGTCAACTTGGGTGTCAAAAATTTTTTTTACAGACACAAAAAAGTAAAATTTTCGTCTGGAGGAAAACGCAAAGGTAGGAAAGAAAATTCTACCGGAAAACTGAAAGCAAATGGGCGAAAAATGTTCATTTTTGAATGAAAAAGTTCATTCATCTTGAACATTCGAAAAATGTTCAAAAAGCGAGAAAAGTAAACATTTTTCAGAGTTGTTATAAGTACAGAACTTTTTCAAGTACCTGTACTGGTAAATACTTTCATTTTTACCCATGCTCAAAAAATACTTGGGTAAAATACTTTGTTTTTTACCCAGTACTTGGGTAAAATAGCGTAAAGTATTTTTTTCAAGTATTTTTGAGTATTTTTGAGTAAATTGAGTATTTTTGTCACAGGAGCTTAAAAATGCCCCTAAAATGCCACCCTCTATTTATTCTATGCTCGCAGCCCCCTCGCTTCTAGAACTGGCCTCTGTTTAATTTTTTTTTCATATGGAGAAATGGGCCGGGAAAATTAAAATGGAAAGGTAACACTTTGTCAGCTGCTGGAAAACGGAAAGATGAAATTTTTCTGGCTGCCAGAAAACGGAAAACGGAAAGGCAACCAAATTTTCAGCTGCTGGAAGATGGAAAGTTGACACGCTAATGTCAACTGAATTGACTGGCTTTCCATTCCTGTATTCGTATTGTTTGGTTGTGGAACGACGTTCGAATAACATTCGACAACACGTACTTTCGACATTGCCACATGTGCACTTGAAAATTGCCCTGCGATATGAATTGAACTAAAATCGAGTTGACACCGAAACCAGTTGACATCCAGTTGGTGCCGCCAAAATGTTACTCCGCTTCTGCGCGCTTATGAAAAATACAAAAATAGCACACAATGTGCTAAAATTGAATTTATTCTCTATTCCCTCCCCATACATTTGGCTTCATGTATTTACGACTATAAATTGCTTTTTATTAATCCACTTTTCTGGATAAATGAAAAATGCGCCAATATAATGGACATTTATTAACGTGCGTTCGACGCGAGACGCATTAATCGAAATTGCGAAGCGTTTTAGTGATATTTCTATCTAATTACGGACTCGATTACGAATTTAGAAGATGCATTCGAATACATTTTTGATAAATTTGTATTTTCATAAAATTCTTTGTGAACTGTTATGATATTAATTATTTATTGTTGAGAATAAAACTTGCAGTAGTTTGTGTGTGTCGAATGGTAACGGAATATTAGGTTCTTTTAATGAGTATTTCGCTGGTGCTGCAAATACACCCGGCGGACATCACGCTTAGCATGCAAGCCTACCATATCCAATCTGAATAATGAACCTAAAATTATGCAGTTTTTATCATAATATTTCGTTTTTACCGTGGAATAATTAATTACGAAATTTATCTCACATTCATAAGCTTTTATTCATTAAATTATGGTAGGATTCTGCACATACTTTGCGGTCCGCGACGTACATTTATTCTTGATGGGGCAATGTTCACGTGCCCAGTGCCAATATTTTCCCACGTCAGAATTAAATTTAAAAAAAATATATTTAGCATAAAAATGTCCACCGACACTCGCCCCCCTCCAATTTTTCGATGTATTGTATGTAATTCACTGGGTTTCTTTTCCACCTACTATAAATTTCATCTGCACTGTGCACCTGCACTTTGCGTCACACTTTTGCCAATCGAATTGTTTCTACCTAAATATACGTCACTGCGGTGGGGGGATTCTACTCTAACATAATGTGGAATCTCACAGACTGGAATGTGAATTTCACATGCCCAAGTGTGAATCTCACATGAACAGTCATAACATGAATACCAAGTTAATTTTTTTGTTCAGTGATGGTTTTCATTACAATGTAAATGCCCCTTAACAGCCTTATCATTTTTAAAGCACAGACAGCAAACAAGTCCAAATCCAAAAGCCAATAAATAAAATAAACATGCACCAACAATACACAGATGATCAATTTGCAATACCGCAATATTTTATGATGATAAAACTTGACAAAACAAGTCATTGTCACAACTTTGCATGGCATATGCCTTGAGATGGCATGTGCATGGGCTTGGCTTGTGAGATTCACATTTGGGCATATGTGAGCAAAAGTGGGTGTCCAAAAATTGTAAAATTTCAAAAATTTTGAGTGTAAATGTATATATAGTTCACTTAATGAATTTATGTAGAGGGTTGTTTACACTTCCGAGCTTACAACAATTTAAACATTTCAGTTCTACTTCGACGATGGTTTTGGGCGATTCGGTGGGCGAACGTGGCGTTGACGTTTTCGGCTACGTCGCTGCGCTACGTTGGCAACGTGGCAACGTGCATTTCCGTTTTTCCGGTGCCCCATTGTGTTATGTGTGTTTTTTCTGGCCAAGGAAAGGATTGGAGGTATTGAGGATCTGACACAAAGTTGACGCTGTGATGTAAATAGTTGTTTTTATTTGTTTAGATTTTTTTAATTAGGTAGTTTTTTTTTTTTTTTAGAAAGTGAGACAAGTGAATTGGCAACAATTTTAATTGTGACAGTTTAATTTAAAAGTAATTTTTTACTAGCGGTTTGGATTGCATAACAAAGTTTCAGTTATTTCCTCTAAGTAAAAAAGAGTGACGCTGCAGTTACGTGTCGTAGTGCGTGAATGGTCAGTGATAACTGAGGGCACATAGGTTGAATTTTGACTACTCTCGTTGCATTTTTTTACGTGAGGGTCGCGGCTATTGATCTAGTATGTACTGTGCATTCCTGCATTTCCGGATTGAGAAACAAAAGTTAATTTACATGCGATTTTACAAAGGTACACTGATTATAGAGGTGCGATGATGATTGGTGTTGAAAATGAGAGGTAATTAAAAGAATCGAGTCTAACTCGACAGGCATGATCGCATGTCTAAATGCCTACTCCCTTGGCTTGTTGTGAGAACAGCCCAGTCCGCCGATCTCATCGAAACAAGCACCCATACAGTGACAAGTGTACCTATTTTTGAGTGAGTTGAGCAGTTCGGTATTTTCGGGGTGTGGTTTTTGTACAGTGCGTATGGGATCAAAAAGCCGTGGCTGACTAATTAATATTCTGGTAGCAGAATGAGTGGTGTAGCAGCGAGAGTGGTCATTTTCGTGATAAGTGCCTTCGGTAGTTAATGGCTGTTGCGTTTCGGCATGTGGCAGTGGATTCACTTGAGTTGTTTTCCTTTTTAGTTTTAAACTTCAAAAAGTCATGCAATCCAAACATGCATTTAAGCTACAAAGATTGAAATTTATAAACTTTCAAGTTGCCAATCATTTGCGTTCGTATTTCTGTTAAGCGTTATACCGACTTCATATTCATTTTAACTTTAAGTTTGGTAGGGAATAGGTAAAACTCGAGTATGCTAATTTTTATTTGATTTTACGTTTGCAACTTCGCTATTTTTTATCTACCTAATCCTAGATTGATTTTTTTTGTATTTCCCTTTCCCCTAGAAAACTGATAACTTGACATTTGGATATTTAGGAATTTATGCAAATTTAGTGGTTGATCTTTATTATACAAAGAGATGAAATAATAAGCCGCTTGTTTTTCCTGTTTTTTCCCCGAATATTTTGATAAGTGTAAAGGTGATCTGATTTGAGTGCGTATTTATTTAATCACTCTGATAGAATTTCCGCTAAGAGTCTTTAAAACGGTACCGTAATTCATTTTTTCCTTGACAGTCAGTGTGAAAGTTAGTTCCATTCGCCTTACCGGTATCCTAATCTTATCATGGATTATCCCACTTACGACATTTTTTCGTTGTGCATTAATAATACGTGTGCTTCTTACGCTTTGGATATCAACGTCATTTTTGTTTATTATACGCTCTTTTTGCTGATGGGATTATTGTTCGCGTGCCTATTTGTTTCGCTAATTGCTGTGTGTTTTCCCGTTCGTGGAGGTGGTTTTGGGATTTCGGTGGAGTTCGCTGAGTAAAATTTGAATCGCCCGCCATTTTTTTTTCGCGCTAAAACAGGTTTTTACAGTATCTCGTGTGTTTTTCCTGTTCTTTTTATTCTTGTCGCATTCGTTCATTTTCTCATTTTCTATTTTTATCCTCGCTCTTGTTCCCAACCCGATTTTTGGCGCGTGAATTCTTTGTGTTTTTGTGTAGTTGATCGACGTATCCTGTAAACTGACGCCGTGAATAATTTTAGGTATGCCCGTTTTAAAATTCCGTGTGTCTGTAAAGTCGTTTGTAAGCATGCTTCTCGTGGTATGTGGAAGTGTTGTCTGGACTTGGCTTATGTTGTTGCGTATAAAAGCGTACCGTAATTTAGAGTAGGGGTCGATTCAGTCGAAATTGCTTCGGTTTCATTTTCTTGGAGTTTTTTCGAAGGTTTTGTGCCGCTGGTTAGAAACTCGCTCTCAGTGTGTTCCCTGTGTTCTATCTAAATGTGTGAATTCTGAGTCTAAAAATCGCCTAAAATAAAATCTCTTCTAAAAACTTCGGACCCCTTGGTGTAAATTAGACATTCAACTAATTGCTGGTGCGTTGATAAAAAACGCCATTCGCTAAAAAGCTAACTTAATTGACGTAGCGTACACCTGTGATATTCACTTCGGTGAATTCACCATTGTGCGTTGCGAATTCAATCGGTAGTCGCTTTTCCGTTGCCTTACTTTGTCGCTCATCCAACGAGTAGGTGTGAGATCGGTAAAACTTGGCAGTTTGCCATAGTGGAATTTGGTTGAGTAAAAAGTAGCCGGTGAAAATTCATGACAACTGGTAGCAGCGAGTGGTTTGTTTAATATTCCCAGTGAGTTCAGGCGACTGATCACCGTTTGACAATCGCTGGTGAGAACAAACGAACCACCGCCCGGCTGGAGGAACGGAAGGCTACCCGATCGACGCAACCGATAAGCACGAATATTTTTGTTTTGGGACGCGAAACTGACGAAATTATTAGTGGGCAAAAAAGGGAAAAGCGGAAAAGTAAGAAAAAACCGAAATCGGTTCAGTTCAGTACGGACGCGCACTGTTCTGAACCGGGAACCGCTGAGTTGAGTGACGAACCTAACGACTTTGACGTCAACTGCTGGGTGGACGCGGAAGGACCGGTCCCTGAAAGAGGTGCGGAGGAGTCATTCCCGACCTGTGAGCAAGGCAAGCCAAGTGCGGGTGCGGAGGTGCCATTCCCGACCGCAGGGCAAAGTAAGTTAGGGCACCGAAGCGCGAGTGCCGGGTACCGAAGCGCGAGTGCCCAGTCGTCGAGTGAGTGTGTGTTTTTCCAGTATTCTACTTTGAGTATGGCGCATGCGAGCGGTAGTGGTGTGAACACGGGTCCCGATGTGGTGCAATTGTTGATTCAAGCGAAAAATTTGACTTTGAATCAAATTAATTCGTCGATAGTGGGGAATTCGGTTCAGGGGTCAGAATGGAACCTTAGTCAGGTTGTGACTCAAACGGTGAGTATTGCTGCTTATTTGTATAATCAGCGACCCATGAGTTCTTTGGAAAATGGGAACATGAGTGATAATGACGAAAAATTAGTGTCATTAGTAAAGTTAGGTGTTGACTGCTATAATTTGCGAAATGATGTGAGTCAAATTGCGGACGCGATTAATGCATTTGCTGAGCATATTCATTTAGAAAAGCCTGATATGCAAGCGATTAATTCTGTAATTAGCGCTGTTTCTAATTCGGGAGGGTGCTCTACCGCTACCACACCACCTATACCTGCTGTGAGTATGATTGCTACTAGTAGGGAGGGTTATGCTGCTGCCATGACCGCGCTTACTGGACAGGTGATACCTTTTAAGGGGCGCGCTGATGATAAATTTGCTGATTGGCGTAAAAATTGGGACGCAGTTTGTGAGGCGTTGCAAATTCCGACGGATGAGCGAAAATCGCTGCTTCCGGTTTATTTGCGTGACAGCGCGCGTTCGATTTACATGTCGCATAAGAGTGAATTGATTAATTTGGATTATGAGGAGTTCATGGATGCTTTGGAACGTTATTATACTAACCCCATTTCGGAGCATCATGCGCAAAGGGAAGTGATTAGTAGTGAGCAGGGCGAAGATGAAGATGTGTTAAATTGGTCAGTGCGGCTGGAGAAAATTATAAAACGCGCTTTCCCGAAACTTTCAAAAATTGAACGCGAAAAGATGGCTGTGGCGAAATTTGTCAGTGGATTGTATCCTGACATCCGTAGGAATGTATCTATTACTGCTGGGGCTAAGTTTCAAGACGTAGTCAATAATGCGCGCACGCAAGAAAGTTTTCTGGAAATTGATAAGGACAAAGTGGGTGGTAAGAAAAAGTCAAAATCCAACGCTGAATTAGTTTCAGAAGCCACCAATTCGGTAATCGAGCGAATTTTTGCTTTAGGGGGTGCGGGAGCTTTCGGAAATTCCCCGCCCGTTCCGGCGGCGGCGGAAAATCCAAAGTTTGAAGAACAGCGAGTGAAATTGGAGGAACTTTCTAGGCAGTTAGAGGATAAGGATAAGCGTTTAGTTGACTTGGAAAAGCAATTGATAGGTAACAATGCTGCGAAACCAGTTTCCAAATTTAGGCCGCGTAAATTTGATGAGGGCTGTTATGAATGTGGGGCAGATGATCATTTTCGCTCTGATTGTCCTAAATTGACAGAAGAGGAAAAAGCGCGCTTTAGAAATTTTCGGCGCGGGCCGCCGCAGCGACCGATGAATAACTTCAGAGGTCCAGCGAATATGATGCGCTCTGCACAGCAACCTGTATATTCCATGCAAGCGCCGCCTTACCTGTATTATCCCCCTCCCGCGCAAGTGTCAACTACTAGTTGG
This sequence comes from Sphaerolaimus hirsutus, assembly GCA_964036195.1. Classification (NCBI taxonomy): domain Eukaryota; kingdom Metazoa; phylum Nematoda; class Chromadorea; order Monhysterida; family Sphaerolaimidae; genus Sphaerolaimus; species Sphaerolaimus hirsutus. The sequence goes on from OZ038460.1 coordinate 23,501,975, forward strand.
TCTCCAGTGCAACAAGTTCAATCATCGCAAATGGCCATTGCGGCCCCTCCGTCAACCGAATTGACTGCGTTAAATCCGACGCGCGTGTCTGCGAACTCAGTGAATCATGCACGCAGCGTGCGAGAAAGTAAGGAATATGTGCGCATGATTAGGGTTGTACCGGGTCTTGAAAGTTCAGATGAGGAAGCAGAGGATCCATGCAATCCGCCTGAAATAACGCCGCAAGAACATCAATTCATGCTCGAAAGAGAGGCTTGGATTATGCCTTGGGTTTATGCGCGTTCGTTAGATAGCATGATTTTTCGAACAAAGTGGTGGGCTCAATTGCAACACATGGGTTTGCAGGGGTTGAATATAAGCGGGTTTTGTGAGCATGCTGATGAGCATCCGCATGATGACCCTGAGGACACGTTGACGTACGTTAAGTTAGAAGCGCTGCTAGAATTGACCATGCATACATTTATGTGTGAACCGCCGGACATTAGTTTGTCGCGAACGTCATCTGACTCTGAATTGTATGTGTTGTCCGATTATTGTGAAGCGAGCGTGCCGACTTTGTACCGAACGTGGTCGGAACCGAGTATGTTGCCCAGTGTGTTGAACCGCGTGTTTTTCCTGTGCTGTCTATTTACGTTTTTTGCAAGTGCTGACGCCCTGGGTGTTCCAAGTGGTGGCGTTGTTAAGAAAAAAGGAGTGTCAGATGAATGGATTTTGACCGTGCGAAATTTTCTTGAGGGATTTATCGCTGGAATGTGCACTTCCGTGTTTTTGAGATATATTCTGCCCGCTTTGTGTGAACTGGTGTTGTATTTAGTGTTCACAGTGTGTGATTGGATAAAAATGAGAGTGTTGCGGGTTCAATTAAATCGCATGTTAGCGATAGAAAATAGGCGCAATCCTGCAAGGGGTGCGACCCCCGTGACACCGCCGCAAAGGTTAAATCCAGTTAGCGCTGATAGTTCAGGGTATAGTGCCGATATTGAGGAAACGCCAGTGAGTAGATTTAAGCGTTTGCCGCCGCTGCGCGTTCCTAAAGGTTCTGCCGTCATGGAAAAGGTGAATGTAGTCACGCTGACCAGTGAAGAAATTGCGAACATCAAAAGTATTACGGCTAAGCGTAAAGAACTCGTGCCAATTTACTATAGTCCGTCGATTACGGTAGAAATTGAGGGGAATGAATACAAAAGGTGTCTGTTGGACACAGGTGCGATGAGGTCATTGTGCAGCCCGCTGGTGTTGGCTAGGCATCGAAATAATTGCATAGCGTTTGATGAGGTCACGCCTGTGGGGGGATTGCAAAGCGCGTCTCAATGCAAATTGCAAATTGAGGGTCAGTTGGAACTTCAAGTGATGATTACCGGGAAAGCGTTTTCTATTGTATTTCAGGTGATTAGCGGCTTGTCGGACGACATTTTATTAGGCGCTGATGTATTGAGGCATATGGTTATTGATATGCCTGCGCGCGAGTTGCGAATTGAGAGTGGCGATGCGCGTAAAAAGTTGACTGTGCCTTTTGACAACCCAGCGCCTGTAGTGCAAGAACGGCATATTTATGCAGTTGTGACTGAACCGACTGAAATTAAGCCGCGGCATGAAACGATAATTAGTGCGAAATTATCTGAACCAATTGATGAATTGACGTTTGCGATTGAGCCTTTGAACGAATTTCATGTGAAAACGGGTGTGTTTGCAGCTAATGCTGTTTATGAAAGCGCGAGTGAATTATTTCCGGTGAGGTGTGTTAATGTGACTGAGGTGCCAGTAAAGTTGCAGGTGGGCCAGAAAATTGCCATCGTAGAGCCAGTGGAGTGTGTTTTACAAGTGCGACGAGGTGATCCGCCTGCTGAGTGGGTGCGAGAGTGCCGCGAGCGTGATATGAGTTTTACCGATACTATACTTGAAGCTAGTGAGGAAAAAGTACCAACGAAGGGCACTGTACCTTCAAAAGCGGCGAATACGACTATGAAAGTGGCTTGTGCCGATGGGAGGGAAATGGATTTTGAAGTACCGGTTGAATTGGACGAAATTAAGCGCCAGCAATTAAAAGAGTTAATTTTGACTCATCAGGATGCTTTTGCCAGGGATAAGTATGATTTGGGATACAGTGAATTGGTTGATTATCGACTTCAGTTGACTAGTAAAATTCCGGTCGCGTGTCGAATGTATAGGTTGAGTTTGGATGACCAGCAGTACTTAGAAAAGCATTTAAGTTGCCTGCTTGAGCATGACGTCATTGAACACAGTACGAGTCCGTACTGCGCGCCGACATTAGTTGTTACTAAGCCGGATGGTGCTAAGCGCATGGTGATAGATTATCGACGATTAAATGCAGTAGTTCACGCTCCCCAATTTCCGCTGCCCAGATTAGACGATACAATAGAGTCATTGCACAGTTGCAAATATTTTTAGCAGTGTCGATATCAATCAAGCGTTTTACAACATTGCGCTGCATCCGGATGATAGACATATTACGTCGTTTCGTAATTGTTTTGGTCAATTTCAGATGAAACGCTTGCCGATGGGATTAAAGTGTTCCCCGGCTTTAGCGCAGCGCTGTTTTGAAGTTACAATGGCTGGATTATTGCATCGAAATGTGTTGGTATATATAGATGATTTGCTCATTTACAGTAGGTCATGGGAAGACCATTTGAGTGATATAAGTCAGGTTTTGTCGCGTTTGATAAGTAGCAGTTAATATTAATAGCGTTAAAATACACCCAAAAAAGTGTTTTTTCGCGCGTACAACTGCTGTTAAATTCCTGGGTTATATGGTAGGGCGTGAAGGGATTTGTATACCCGATGATAAGCGAAAGTATTTGAGTGACTGGCCGCTACCTGTGTGTGTGCGTGAAGTTAAAGCGTTTTTGGGTGCCGTTGGGTTTTTCCGGAGATTAATTCATAAATGTGCTGAATATGCCGCTCCTTTGTCTAATTTAACTCGAACGAAAACTGAATTAGGAACTGAAAAGTATAGCGGAAGTACTCCCGTAGATTTAAATGCGAACCCCGCCGCTTTGGAAGCTTTTAATAAGTTGAAAGTGATGGTGGTTGAAAGTCCCTGCATACAGTATCCTGATCCCAGTAAACCGTTCATAATTATTACCGATGCTTCTAAAGTTGCATTAGCTGGCATTTTAGTACAACGCGCTGAACCTGCCGCCGCTTTGCATGCGTGTTCATTTTATAGTCGAAAACTTTCCGAAGCGCAATCCCGATGGCCTGCAATTACGCAAGAAGCATGTGCTATTTTTGAGAGCATACGCAATTGGCATTGTTATTTAGCGGGTCGGCCGTTTGAAGTTTGGACTGATGCGAAAAGTATTTCATGGGTGAAAAATCCAAATTTGGAAACCCATCCCCATACGGGTTTGCACCGATTTGCGCTTGCTATTCAATCATATCAAGTTACTTTTAAGCATTTGCGTGGGAAAAGTAACGAATTGGCTGATGCTTTGTCGCGCCGGCGTGATGCACCCGTTGAATTTGATGAGCGTGTTAATTTGGACGAAGCGTTTGAAGAATATGCATTTGATATACCTGTTGATGAATTGGCGAGAATTTTGACTGAGGAAATGGCGTTGTTAACATCTGAGGAACATTTGGCTTGTCAAGCGGTAGCTAAGGCCATGGCGCGATTGGCTTCTGCTCAAAATTGGCTGAAACATGCGAAAATGAAGTCTTTGGAACCGTCAGTTACGGTAGCTACTGAATTGCCAGTGGCAAGCGTTGCTACTGTGCGGGCGCCGCATCCAATGACAATGCGTGTGCGAAGTAAAAAGAAGGTGGAGTCCAATTCTGAAAATGCTTTGAAATCGCCGCCCAAAAGTGACGATGCGCCTAAATTAATGGCTGGTGGCCGCCGTTCTGTTCAATTAATTAAGAAACCGGAAAAACTCGATGCTTTACCTCCTCCCATTACTCCAATTGAAGAGTTGTCGCGTTTGCAAAAAGAAGAACCGTATATAATTACAATTCGTCGTATGTGCGGGGAATCTACTTTGCGTAGGGCCCCACCGTTTTTCATTGATCAATTTGATGTTGTCAGGCGTGATGCAGAACCGTCAATATTAGTGGGTGAAAGGAAATACGACCCTGCGTGCATTCCCCAGTCACTAGTTGTCACTGTGTTAGAATTGGCTCATAATCATCCCACTGCTGGACATTTAGGTGTGATGAAAACGTTTGAAAGATTGCGCGAATTTGCTTGGTTTACAAATATGCGTCCAGAATGCGCTAGATGGGTTTCTACTTGCCCTTCGTGCAACGCGAAGAAAGGATTGCGCCGCTCAATGAAAACTCAAATTCAGAGCCGGAAAATCGCTAAGTTTCCTGGTGACTTTATTGCGATTGATGCAGTAGGGCCATTGCCAATTACCGAAAAAAGGAATGTGCATGTATTGGTATTTGTGGATCAATGTACGCGTTTTGGTTTAGCAGTGCCTGTTCCTAATTTGAAGCAAGATACTGTGGCTATTGCGTTTTTGCAACATGTGTTACCGATTTTTGGTGTGCCCGCTGTAATCTTATCCGACAATGCACCAAGCTTCATTGGCGGCATTTTTGCGGAATTGCTACGTTATCTAAATACAGTGCAGCATAAGTGTTTCAATTATACGCCAAAGGGGAATGGTTTGGTTGAGTAAAAAGTAGCCGGTGAAAATTCATGACACATATGCATGTGAGTTTCACACTGCGCATGTGAGATTCACTTTTGGGCATGTGAAATTCACCTTTGGGCATGTCAGTTTCCACATTATGTTAGAGCCACATTGCGGCGTATGAGATTCTACATAATGTGAGATTCCACAATATGCTGGAATGACCACACCACACTCACTGCGGTGCAACTGCGCACTTCCTCAATTCATAAATGGAAAGGCGCCACGCGAAAAGCGCTCACGCCATGAATAATTAACGAAATTAATTTATACTGTACAATGCGTGCAAATTTTTTAAAAACCGCCCTAAAAATCGGCGCCTGAAATTACGATTCGGTGCATTTTCCTTTGAAACATTGGAAAAGAGCCTCGGCTATCCGTAGTTGACGGATATAAAAAATAACTCATTCTGGAAATTCAAATGCTTCAAAGTTGTGAGAGTTTACAAAATTTTCAAAATTTCAGCGTCAACGTTGAAGCACCAAAAAGTCTTGCGAAGCGCCCTAGCGCCCGGTGCTTTTAGAGGCTTGACGGCACTGTGAATTGGCGCCATGGAATTTTTACAACGCCATTCTGTATTCGATTGGGTACACATCGTGTAGTAGTTTGCGTTTTGCCCTGCACTGTGGTGTGCTAATTAAATTTGTAGCCTGCACGCTTTGTTGTAGGTAGGTATTATTTATGTACATAGTAGGATTTGAGATGGATTTTATTCCGTGCAGAAACATAGATACCTAATCTTTTTTCATGATATTTACAGTTACCGTATTACCTCGAAATACCCCCATGGGGGTTTATTATTTCGCCAGCAAAATTTGAGGGGGGGTTAATTCGAGGGTTTTTTTTATTATTTCTTCAGAAATTTTCGTAAGGATCGTAGTAAATAGTAGGCATTTACGTACCCAAAATAGGTAATAAATGTGTCCAAACAGGATATATTTGGACATAAAAACGTAGATAGCTACACAAACTACTCTATGTGTAGCTGCTATGCAAATTAACAGTAATATACATGATGTACATTGCATACATGACGTATTTATTATGTACATAACATACATCATTCCGAAGGGGGGGGGGGTATTTTGAGGGGGGGGGGTTATTATTTCCCCAGCCCATTTTGATGGGGGGGTTAATTCGAGGGGGGGGGGTTAATTCAAGGGGGGGATAATTCGAGGTAATACGGTACTTTTTTCATACTGTCATTCTCGTTTGTGGATTTTTTCGTTCAAACTTTCGTTCGTTATTCATTCATCAAAATATGGTAACATTCCTGTAAGATATGCAATCCGCTCAGTATAATTTGATAAAATAAATATTGTGGTGCCTTCACTGCCTTGAACTGTTATTTAAACAACAAGCTCCATAACAGACAAATGTCCAATTTCTGTAGCTGGCTGTCAGTTCGATGTAATGAACAAGCACCTGATCATTATTAACACATTCGGACTGATGGCACATGGGGATGGAAAAAGCGCTTTTTAGTCCTTGTTTTTTTTAATGTCCGGAGATTTCTAGGAAAATTTGCCCATATCACACTCACAAAACACACTGCACTTTGCAGCAATGCAGCCGGGTAAACTATGTTTCAAAATCACTATTTTGCAATATATTTGTACTTATATACGTATGTACTTTATTTTTTTACAGAGCTTTTTTGAGATTATTCTCTTCTCTGCTTCTATACCTTGAAAAACCCTGGTATATTTACAGCCCAGAAAATTTTAGATCAATCTATCCCTCCGGAGGAGCGAAATATTGCAACATTTTATACAAAAAACTTAGGGTAAATTTTTTTGTCAGTATTTAAAAAAAACAAGGTTGCCGAGACCGGCTATTTACACAGGTCCCGGCCGGGGACCGGGAACCGGCAAAAAATAATTTTTTTCAAAAATGAATAATTAGCGTGTATGGGTTGTTTGCATGTTAATTAGGTGAATTATCACCAAATTAGCATGCACAAAATTTTTGCGAGATGGTGACATGCGCTGATGCAAATTTTTTTTTGGGGGTGTATAGTTTTTTTTCGATTTGTCTGAATTTTGGCATGCGTGTACTCCTTCGTTTACTGAGTACACACATGCCACATTTGAGACAAATCGAAAAAACTATACACCCCCCAAAAAAATTTGCATCAGCGCATGTCACCGTCTCGCAAAAATTTTGTGCATGCTAATGGTGATAATCACCTAATTAACATGCAAACAACCCATACACGCCAATTATACATTTTTGAAAAAAAATATTTTTTGCCGGGTCCCGGACCCCGGGTCCCGGACCCCGGTCCCCGGCCGGGACCTGTGTAAATAGCCGCCGAGACCAGGCTCACCCTTGTGCTTTGAAAAAAACGGTTGAATAAAGCGCTGGCCATCCCTAATGGCACCAGTGCAAATTTCAATTAGTTTAATTATTTTAGTGATAAATTTCACATTGTTGACATTCACATTGAAAACAAAGCAAACAGACTGATGTTATATACTTGGATGAAATGTGAAAGTTCCATAGTTACCAATGAAATGATACAATTTTATTTGCTTGTTTCCAATCTCTTTGTGGGATGAGATTTCAATTCGATGTGGATGTATTTAAAAACCCCAATTTATTTCCTGTGTCGACTTCAAATAAATACCAAGTTTCCTCGAAACGCCCATTTGAATTCACCCCCTCGAAATATCCCCCAATAATTGAGCATAGAGATTGTAAATAAGATTGTAACTGCAGTTTGTAATCTGTGTCTATGAAGCACAGCAGAATACATGTTGAAAAACTAGGTACCTTAGTTTCATTAGTAGAGGGCTTTTTACCTTTCTGTGTCCGGTGTTCGAACATGTCTGTAGATTCTTACAATTTGTTTGGATAATTCCCCCTTGAATAAGTTCCCACATGAATAATGCCTCCAATCCCTTCCCTTTGAACAATTCCCCTCTCGAATATTTCCCCTCAGAAAAGTCTGGCGAAAAAATAATTCTCCAGGGGATACCTTACATACCGTACTTACATGTATGTTATTGTTGGATTTGTCTAGTCTGAGTGTGTTACAAACATTGAATAGATAATGGAAATTAATAAAAACTCTGACTTGATAATAAGCCCCCTCGAATTAAACCCTCTCCTTGATACCCTTCCTCTCCTACCCTCTCCAATTACTTTCCATCAAACATCCAAATATAAAATCCGATCACAAATAGATTTGCTACATCAAATCGGCTTACTTTTTCTCCCATCTCAGGATTTAGCTCTCTCATTTCTAAATTATGAGATGTGAAATTTTCTAATGTCATTGTTAAGTCCTGGATATGTGATTCTCATTACATTTCCCCTGTTTAAGTATTTAATGTTTAAACTAGCAAGCATTAGACACGATGAGACACTACGACGAATAAATATGAAAACAACACCAGCTTTATATTCACAGCAAAAAATGGGGGTTTGATGCATCGTGAAGCGGCCTCTGTGAAGACACTTCCACACAGTTCAACACGCTTCACAAGATTTTCAGTGAAGTGTCTTCAACACACTTCACCTAGCTTCACGACACCCACAATTTTGTGAAGTGTGCTTCCCAAGGCAAACACTTCCCGACGCATAAAACAGATTCCCAGGCAACGTTGTAAAATAGGTCTGCGAGGGGAAGTGTCTTCATGATGAATTTCGGGAAGCGCAGGGGTAGTGCCCACTCGCTTCGTGAAGCGTCGGGAAGTGTCACTGTGAAGACGCTTCACAACGCTTCACGACGCATCAAACCCCAATTTTTTGCTGTGATTTAACATGGTGGATGAGCAGGGGATCGAACCCTGGACTTCTCGCATGCAAAGTGAGCGCTCTACCACTGAGCTACACGCCCAGCTACATGTTAAATATAAAGCTGGTGTTGTTTTCATATTTATTTGTCATAGTGTCTCATCGTGTCTAATGCTTGCTAGTTTGAACATTAAATACTTTAACAGGGGAAATGTAATGAGAATCACATATCCAAGATTTAACAGTCGTGATGTCAGGGAATGTGTCACTTTGAATCATGCATTTCAGCCTTTCAAGACATTTATAATGAAATGCCTCAAAGTGTGTACTTAGGTTAGGTACATTTCCAGGCCGCGATTTCCAGCACACACGCAGTCACTTTTTTACATAAATATTTATCGGTCTGCAATTTTTAGCTCACAACGCACCAGCATAAATTTCTACACAAGTCTGTGTAAAATAAAATGAATGACTGCAGCAACATTAAGCTGTCTACTTTTGTGACGTCAAAAGCTTATCAAAACGATACATATCAACCCCCCTTACCCCCCCCAGTGAATGATGGAAAACTTTCTGGGCAAACGTGTTTAAATTTTCATGTTTTTTTTCTAAGATGACTTTTCCATTTGTAAGCAATACTTGTCGAATTTTCAGTATATCTTTAATAGTTTTTAGCATATCTAATGTTTATATTTGGCGGCCTTTTATGTTGTGAGCGCAGACACATTTTCATTTTTATTTATGCCCTGCCGCTACGAATAGACCCATGCGAAATTGATTTTTTAAAGTTTGTTTTCTGCATTTTATGCGTAATTATTTTCAACCAAAAATACTGCAAAAAAATCGCAAAATTGCAACAACAAAAATCGATTTTAAGTGATTTTAGCGGTGAAATCAAAATTCGAAAACGTCAAAATAGGTAACTGCGAAAATTCAAAAACTTTTTTGAATCTTGTCACCGCCCAGTGCATTTAATCGACATCAACACATGACACAGTCTCCTTCCCGCGACTTAGATAATTGTCGCTGCACGCCAACTAAATACTGGTGCCTTTGTGAATTACTGAGACAGTGGCTGCGTGAAAATGGGCACGTAAAAACAATTGTACCCAGTGCGAGATGGCATAATGAGTGAAAAATTGTATTGTGGGAAATTTGCTGAATGAAACAAGATTTTTTCGTGTACATACTGGTTATTGCAAAATTTCAGCTTTTTCAAAGACTATTCTTCAGCTGAGAATTGAAATATGCTAAAATACCAACGAGGACAAACAATCAGAAAAAGTGTCTAAATTTGTATTTTTTCTTCGATGAGTTGTTAAATTTTCAGTTTAACATCACAAAAACTTTCAAATTTCATTTTCTAATTGTAAAAACTCAAATTGAATTGAATTTTTATTGGCCCTACGCACACTAGTTTTCACCGTGACTTTGTGAAAACTGAAATGGCCACATGGCCATATCCAGCCTACTCTTATTGTATGCTTTATGTGCTTTAGTTTTCAAATGTTCAAATGTTTACTTTCATTTATTTGAATTGAAATTTTGATTAAATGTAATCATTCAACCGTGTTGAGTTATTTGCATTTGAAAAAATTTCAGTTTTCACTGAAGTCACAGTGAAAACTAGTGTGTGTAGTCACATAACTGCAATTTGTGTTTTCAACAAATTTTTAACCCTGTTTATTTTCAAATTTTGGTAGTCAATTGATTACTGCTAACATCCCGTTTGTTGCCTGGATGTTTACACTTAAGGTTGGGAAAAAATATTGAATTTTTAAAATAAAAATAGCTGGGGTCAAAATTAGTTCCATTTCTCGCTCTCAAATCGCCTCTGAGGGTAACACTGGGCAGTGCACACTTATGTGGCGTTTACACGGATTTCATGGCTACAACAAATCTTTTTTTGAAGTTCCATAACTCCAGAATAAAGTTCCATATTCACGAGTAAAAATGGTTGAGTATATATCATACTTAGGTGTATATGTGTGTGTAATTTCAGTTCAATTGGCTCAGTCAATCAATAGTTATGGACCGTTGAATTTTTTTTATTCCGCCGGGCATTCTGACAGCTTTCCGACAAATCTGAAAAAACTCGATTTTCACGCTGCGACAGTGTGACGATCACAGACTGTCGTCACACGCAGAATCTGACAGGACGACAAAGTGGTTGATATTTGATAACGAGGCCGATTTGTTGTCACACATGTAAAATTTGCAATTTTCATTAAAAAAATGTCTGTGACGACACACATTTTTTGTCGTCACACGAAATCCGTGTAAACACGGCCTTATGCTTTCTGTGGTATACAAGTACTGTAGAGCTTTGCAAAAGCTTGAAAGTCAGTTTTTGTAAGTTTAAAAGTAATAAAATTGTTATATTTGCGGCATGGGTCACATTTCATCACCCCTATAACATATTAAAAAATTGCTTGCCAACCCTATCTACACTTGTTATCTTAGTATTATTAACGTCATTTAACTGTCCCAGTCATTGTGGAACATGAAAAGCATTTGGTTGAACAGAATGTGGAAGGCAGCAATCTTAACAACTGGGCATCATTTGTGCACTGGGAACATTTTACATGGCTACCGTATATTTTACAATTGAGCCCAGTGCATGTGCAATGTCATATATAAATATATTCTTGTATTAGGTTGTAAACTAAATAACCTTAATTTTTTGCGATTTCACATTCATGCGTCCCATTCTGTTGTACATTGGCGGATATTAATGCCGTTCGAGTATGTTGGAGTTTGGAGTTGGGGCTATGACGAAATCTTTTTGTTTCATCGAATGATCCCCCAGTCCCGAGATAATGGGGGTCTATAAAAAGGTGGTCATTTTGAAAAGCCGATCTGGACGTTGACTTTGAAGCTCCATAAATCGGCCATTTCCAGGCCGATTTGAATCAGTTAACACTTAAAATGATCGGTAAAACCCACAGATTCCACTTTTGTGGTCGGATTAGTGATGTTTGAATTTCGTATGCTGATTTGACCCGGTTTTTCAACACCAGAAATTTGTGTTTCTGACCATGCTATCATAAACTTTAGATAAAGAGAATTCATCTGACACAATTTTTTTCAAAATATCTCTTTCCAATCAAACGTTATAGCACTTTGAAATTTAGCTTCCTAACTATAGGAAAAGGTAACCGCATAAAGCGGCGGGAATGCAACTTCTACATATGCATATCCTTTACGCATCTCTGATGGGAGAAAATTTGCTTAATTTACATCACTTATCCGACCACAAAAATG
>OZ038460.1:23513837-23644762 GCA_964036195.1 Sphaerolaimus hirsutus
AATTGTTGTTTATAAGTAACACAGATGTCAAAAAATGCAACAAAAACTGCCATTTATAAGACTCTATAGACTAACACACACACACCTGTTGTAACACAACACAGTTAGTTTTTTTGGCATGTGTTCTGTGTTTCCAAGATCACAAACCACATTCCGTTCTCTATAACCCAAATTAGGGAGGGGGGGGTATTTCGAGGGGGTTTATAAATTGATAGTGTAAATTTTGAGGGGGGTATTTCGAAGGGGATATTTCGAGAAAATATGGTATAAAAAACGGATGTGTCGATGTCCGCCTCTTCCACCGCAGATGACATTTCAATGTTTTTTGTTACATTTCGCTTTTTCATACGCGTTTTCAACGTATGTCAGTTTATATAGCACGTTGAACTTGAGAGTGCGTTTTGTTGCCTTGAATTGACTGAAAAATTCGAAAACTATTTTCGAATTTTGAATTTTCGAATTTTCGAATTTTTTGAAAATAAATCGATTTTTAAGTGTTTTTTCTAGGGGCGAAATAAAAATTCGAAAATTCCGAAAAAATTCGAAAATTCGAAAATGTTTTCGAATTTTCGAATCTTTTTTTGCCATCGTTAGAAATAAGGCGTCAATTGTCAATTAAAATACATAAAATAGTTGACCCCCTGGGGGTATTTCGAGGAAATACGGTATGGTGTATTCATTGTACTTTTCCAAAAAAATGTTGCCCCACATGACCAAATCTGAGGCAGTGTGCAACGATCTAAGCCGTAGTATGCAATTATGATACCACGTTGTATAGTTTTGCATTTTATTGGGTGTTCCAGTGAGCTGAGTGAAAGCATTGTGCATTAGGTATTACCCTTCCAGTGTATTTACCTGAATATATTGTATACTTCTAGCGCGGCTTTTCCACTCCTGCTTTTTCACATTGTTAGTTTTTTTGTGAATTGGCATGATTTTGCTTAGAGTGGTAATGTTTTTATAGTTTGAATTGTTTGTTTTTTAGTTTAAAATAACTTATTTCTGTAAACTCATAGAAGCTCACTTGTGAGTGAAAAGTAGTGTGTCCTTACTGGCTCCACAGACATTAGTTTTCACCGTGACTTGGTGAAGACTGCAATAACCACATGGCCTAGATACTCTTATTGTATGCTATGTATGGTATGCTATATGTGTTTTAGTTTTTAAATTTTCAAATTTAAACTTTCATTAATTAAAATTGTAATTTAAGATTAATCAAATCATTCAACATCATCATTCATTAATTTGCATTTAAATTTTTTTCAGTTTTCACACAAAGTCATGGTGAAAACTAGTGTGTGTAGGCACATTATTGCATATTAGCGTGCTGCTTGATGACACAACAAAACTGGACTTATTCCCATTAAAGAGCTTTTTATTTTTCTGTTTGTTTTTTACCTCAGCCTGTCAACATGCATGCAAAGTTATTGCTAGTGGAACCACTAACTGTGGGAATGAAAAAATATCAAATGATGGAATGCATTTCATTGGCCGTTAATGTAGACCTACCATTTTTTATGTAACAAATTAAATTTGATTGGCAGTAGCATCCTGAAAATTTCGGGAGATTTATATATTTTTTAAAATTATAACAAAATATAAAAATATCGTAAACACCTTCCCGGTCACGTCCGGCAGCCATTTTTTTATGTTACTTCTTATATTCTATCACCAGTTTTACGGCGCCCCCGAGGCTGAAACTTGGGGGAGATATTGGCGCAACCCCCCTCTACTTTGCATGAATTGGGGGGGTCGCCGCGACCCCCCCAATTCATGCGAAGTAGAGGGGGGTTGCGACAATATCTCCCCAAGTTTCAGCCTCGGGGGCGCCCTAGAACTGGGGATAGGATATAAGAAGTAAAATCAAAAAGTGGCTGCCGGACGTGACCGGGAAGGTGTTTATTTAAGTAATTATGTTTCATCAGGTTTTTTCCGAGGAGATTTGATTATATTTATTTTTTGAGAAGGAAGTATTCAAAAAATTTTTCATTTTTATTTTTATATATAAACTGGGGTCCACCCAGGTTCGGCACGCCGTATGTCGTGTTGCGTTGACCGCAGCAGCTCCAGCTAAATGGGGGATATAAGTTGAAAATTGTGGTAGAATATACCCAATATACCCGCTACTATACACCACCGGCAGAGGCCCGGCGACCCACCTGAGTTTGGGCCGCCGTATACGCAACCAATTTTTTCAAAATTTTGGCCATTCCACCCAGGTTCGGCACCCACCATAATACACTAGGATACGCTGACGCAGTCGGGTCTGGCACCTGACTGTGTTTCAAAAACATGCATGGTAACGTTTCTTGTGCGATTCATGCATGTTTTTCTCTGAAACGTTTTTTGGAACAATTTTGATTTTCTTACCAATGACGTCATTTTGTGTTTTTTTTCCTCAGAAAATGCTTCAAAAATTTTTGTTCATACCACACTTTCAAAGTTGGTTTATGCTGCCCTCTAGGGGGTAATTAATGCTTTATAATGGTAATTAATACTCTGTGTAAAGAACAGTACCCCCAAAATGCATCACTAAAGAGTTTCAATGGGGGTAAACACAATGACGTCACTGATGACATCATTGCAGGAACAAATCCACTCCCTCCCTAGCCGATCTTGGCACTTTTGCATTAACCCCCATTAAAACTCCTTAACGATGCATTTTGGGGGTAATGTTCTTTACACAAAAATAAAGCTTTGATTACCCCCTAGAGGACATTGTAAACCAACTTTCAAAGTGTGGCATGAAAAAAAATTATGAAGCATTTTCTGAAGGAAACACACAAAATGACGTCATTGGTAAGGAAATCAAAATTGTTCCAAAAAACGTTTCAGAAAAAAAACGTGCATGAATCGCACAGAAAACGTTACAATGCATGTTTTGAAACGCAGCCAGGTGCCAGACCTGACTGCGTCAGCGTATCCTAGTGTATTATGGTGGGTGCCGAACCTGGGTGGAATGGCCAAAATTTTGAAAAAATCGTTTGCGTATACGGCGGCCCAAACTCAGGTGGGTCGCCGGGCCTCTGCCGGCGGTGTATCGTAGGGGGAAGGTGTTGGGTATTTTCTCCCAAAATTTGGGACTTATATCCCAGATTTAACTGGAGCTGCTGCGGTCAACGCAACACGACATAGGGGGTGCCGAACCTGGGTGGACCCCAGTTTATTTATTTCTTCTCAGAGAAATTTTCTCTAAAAAAAGATTAAAATTATTGATTCTTGAATGAAGCAGATGGAGATTTAATTATTTTTCATTTTGAGAGATACTCTGAGATTCCATAAAATTTTATTGATTACACAAATTATCGAGTGCCGCGCTGCGAAACTCATAGTCGCTGCTTTTCCATTTTTCCTTTTTTTTGTAATTTTTTTGCATAACTGCGGGCGTTGTTTGCATAAGCCCATACGTCCTCTTGTTTACATAAATTTGCTCCACCGTCTCTTCAATTTACATGGAATTTGCATAGATTCGCTCTTTCCCCCATAGTTGTTAGAATAAATTTACATAAAAATAGATATCTGGAAAGATATCATTGCTTATAATGCTATCCCATTCTTATAATGCTATCCCATGCAGGGTTGGCAAAATTTCAGAAAAAAATAAAAATAAAATAAAAATAAAATGGAAAATTGGAGAATAAAATAAAATAAAATAAAATGGAAAATTAATAAAATAAAAATACAATTTTACTAAAATTTGAATTTTTGTAAAATTTTAGTAAGATTGTACAATAATTTGAATTTTTGTACAATTTTAGTAAAATTTTACAAAAACTCGAGTGTCTGTTCAATTCTATAGAAAGTTTTCTATCATGTTGTTTAAGTTTCTAGCTGCCAATCTGCAGAACTAGTGCTTTCTTGTATCTTTCATTGTTGTGATTGAGAAATATTGTTGCTCAAAGTTGCAAATTTTCACATTTTTTATAATATTTTCACCTTAAAAATAACTAATTTGTGATTTTTTTCTTTTTTTCTTCGTTCCATACCTTGAAAAAGCCTATAAATATATTGATCCCGCAAGCCCCCCCCACCCAAAAAAACAACAACCCACTTTTAGCTATCTTCCCTTGAGAGGAGCAATTAGCTCCCGCTTAGGGTCAAAATACAAAATACCTACCTCGCAACCCGTGTCACAAGTTTACAAAACTTTTTTTGTATTCATCCGCATGCTTCTAGCGTGCACATTGTTTTATGTCCTTGCATCCAAGATTTCCGATTTTTTGTAAAATTTTTGTAAAATATTTGTAAAATATTTGTAAAATGGTTTCATTTTATTTTATTAATGACATTCAGAATAAAATAAAATAAAATAAACTGAAACATGAATAAAATTAAAAATAAAAGGCTATTTACACAGGTCCCGGCCGGGGACCGGGACCCGGCAAAAAATAATTTCTTTTCAAAAATGAATAATTGGCGTGTATGGGTTGTTTGCATGTTAATTAGGTGAATTATCACCAAATTAGCATACACAAAATTTTTGCGAGACGGTGACATGCGCCGATGCAAATTTTTTTTTGGGGGGTGTATAGTTTTTTTTCGATTTGTCTCAAATGTGGCATGTGTGTACTCCTTCGTTTACTGAGTACACACATGCCAAAATTCAGACAAATTGAAAAAAACAATACACCGCCAAAAAAATTTTTGCATCAGCGCATGTCGCCGTCTCGCAAAAATTTTGTGCATGCTAATTTGGTGATAATTCACCTAATTAACATGCGAACAACCCATACACGCCAATAATTCATTTTTGAAAAAAAATATTTTTTGCCGGGGCCCGGTCCCCGGCCGGGACCTGTGTAAATAGCCAAAATAAAATACAATTTTAATAAAAATAAAATACAATTTTAGTAAAAAGAATTTTACTAAAACCAACCATGATCCCATGATTTAACATTCTTAATGACCACAATAGCTATAAGATATAGATATAAGAAGACATTGTCTGACACTTAACATACCCATAGTATTCGTTATTTATACCCTATTTTGGACAGTTTGGAAAAAATCTTATTTTAATTTGAAATTTTTTTTAATTGATTTTTTATCATGTAGTTTGAATTTTTTTTTATTTGTCCAACCCTACCAGGGAGCCAGTAAAAAAGAAATCACGTTTACATATACTTACATTTACGTTTACATGAGAAAGAATGTGATACTTTTAACAACTCTGGTTTATACATGAAATGCCACGATGATTGCACATGCATTGCTATAAGTACGATCAAACTGAGGATAGCCTCGAGGGGGCTATTAGGTGAATATTGTTGGCGTGCTGGGGTGGGGCCACATTGAATTACGCCGCTAAGGCGCCCCGCGCGTCAAGCTGCCCTACACACTATATTTAGTTGACAAGCATACCAAATGTCACCTGCAAATCATATCTTTGTTTATTATTCAGATAGTACATTGTAGTGCAAGTGTGCTGTCAGTCACAGCAAAAAATGGGTGTGTGATGCGCGGTGAAGTGTCTTGAAGTGTCTTCACGCAGACGCACAATGTCGGCGTGAAGACACTTCACTACATCCCAGATGCTTCACGGCACTTCACGAACCATGCAAAGTATGCTGCAAAAGTTCGTGAAGTGCACTTCACGAATTTCGGTCTTCGTGAAACTAGGTGAAGTGAGTGGAAGACACTTCACCGAAAACTTCGTGAAGTGTGTGGAAGTGAGTGGAAGTGCCTTCACAGAGCGCACTTCCACACACTTCACGAACCCATTTTTTGCTGTGAGTAGACAACATGTTGTTATCATTTGAATATGTGAATGAAAAGCTTAAACAACACAAGTACTTAATATCTAGGTAAATACTCTAAATGGTTCTAAAGTTTGAACTTCAAACACCTTGAAATATCAATGATATCATGATTAATGGTGAGATATTTTTTTGGATTTTTTGAACTGCAAGAGATTTTCTCAGAGATTTAATCATATTTTCGAAAATCACCCAAGATATGAAATTATATTATATTTTCTTAAAATCGTCCATTTTTTCATCAATGCTAGCCGTGTGTAGGCCATTAGGCGCTAAAAATACGCCTTAAAACACGCTTAATTTCATACAATTCTTGGCGTGTCGAGCGCCTTACGTTCTGCTTGAATTTGAGACCCGGTGAGGTCGAAAAAAGTTGATAATATTCCATCCAGCTGTATAAAAGTGTAGGTAACTTTTTAAATCGCAACTTCTCAGTCTTCAGTGGTGACATTGTTCTCACAAAATTATTTTTCAAAGTCTGCAGCAGAGCAGTTGTTAGAATTACTGAACTTTTTTAAAGGTATATGTAAACGTAAAGTATATTTTTTACGCACCACAAAGTAAAAAAAACGTAAAATACGTTTTTTTACTCATACGTACGCGTAAATGTGAGTACAAAATTGCGTTCCCCGGGAAACTCAAAAAAACGACTGATTTTCTTATTTTTAAAGGCCGTTATCATTAATATTCAACTGAACCACTTCCGCAAAAACCGTATTTCCCTAAAATACCCCCCTCAAAATGGTCACTACAAATAAATAGCGCCCCGCCCCCCTCGAAATACCCCCCAAATGTGTAAATGGAACGTGCTTGACAAATCTACAGTTTGTATTCTGCGTAATGCAGAACACATGTTAAAACGATGACTGAGTCACGTTAAACGGTGCTTATACCATCTAGGTACTAGGGATGGCCAAGGGTTTTTTTCAAAGCTTTTTTTAAATAAAAATCGTTTTATAAATTAAAAAAAACCCGACCATCGAAACCTTTTTTTTAATAAAAACCTTGGCCAAAATTTTTAGTACTAAGCACTAGGTATTTTGAAATTTTTTTGCGCGCAAGCGCGCAATTTCGTCTGCACCATACCAATTGTGTTTTTTTATATTGGTTTTGAGGCATTTTTAGTGTCAAAGTATCCATTTGTTTGTGTTACTATGTCAAAATAAGCCGTGATATGCTAGTGTAGTATATAATATACAGCCAATGTGCCACCCACATACTTGTACAGTGTGAAACACCAATGCCAATTTGTTAGCCTTCTATTGTAACCTAATTTAAACACTATTCCATGACCAACTTCACTTGAAGTCACAAACATTTAACAAAAGCTGATATACATAAAAAGTCAACATAAAATGGATATTTTTGACAGAAATCACCACTTATGATGCTATCCCATGACTCTACAGCCATTCTATGGCTATATACAGGGGTGGGCATCTTCAGTTACCGCTGGAAAAACGCGATAGCTTGAGCTACAGTTGAGCTATCACAATGAAATTTTAACACAATAGAGTAGACTCCATAGGACACCTATGCTGAAGTTTGCAACCCAAACGGCCACAGTTTGGAGGAGTTGTGAAACACACAGTTTTTAGTGTAATTTTGTGACTTCACCCCCCTTATCTCGGGACTGGGGGACTATTCGAGTAAAAAAAGAATTTGGTAGTAGGCGCGACCACAACATACTCAAAGGGCATCAAAATCGGCCGATGTACGACAGAATGGGACGACACCAACGACCGGTGACCCCCCCCCCTCAAATGCCACCCTCGATTTATCCTATGGGTGACGCCAAGTCACAAAATTACACTAAAAACCGTGTGTTCCACAACTCACCCAAAATGTGGCAGTTTGGGTTGCAAACTTCAGAATAGGTGTCCTATGGAGTCTACTCTATTGTGTTAAAATTTCATTCTGATAGCTCAACCGTAGCTCAATCTATCGCATTTTCCCAGCGGTAACTGAAGATGCCCACCCCTGTATAACATCACAAAGTACTGTCGCCTGTCTGATTTAGGTACCTGTACCTATATGTTGACTCATCACCATATCTGGAAGCTTTTGGAAAAAAACGGTTTTATTTCAAAGCAAAACCGGTTTTTTGAAAAAAAACGGTTTAAAAAAACAACCTTGACGTTGAAAAAAAATTTTTTCGGCCATCCCTACTAGGTACACACTTATATTGATCTACAGAAGCTTATATATACATGCCAGTTATTGTTACCTTTTTCTACCTCAGCATACGATACAAACAGCGCTGGGAAGTTGCAAAAAATTCTGGCGAAATAATACCCCCCCCCCGCAAGATACTCCCCCTCGTCTGACCCCGTCAAAATTTCCACGATGAAACAATCACCCCTGGCTTTTTTTTGAAGAAATACTGTGCATAGCAGTGTAGTCATAGGTATTCTAAATATGTCCCACATAGAATTTTTTAAAATACATTTTCTTTACGCGTACGCTTTAAAAGTGTACGCGTACATGTGAGTACATTACTTTAAAAAGTATATGTAAACGTATTTACCATGTACTCGCGTACGCGTATATTTCGAGTAAACGTACGTACCTTTTAACAACTCTGGTCTGCAGTCAGTAGGCTACCACACGACTTCGAATAAACCCCTATCAAATACCCGCGAATTACCTCAAAACTTGCTGGCCAAAAAATTTACTCCCTGGGAGGGGGCGGGGGGGGGTATTGGAAGAAACTGCGATGTAGGGATGGAAACAACTTTTTTCAACAGCTTGGTTTAAAAACCCAGTTTTTTTTAAATTTCCCAAATAGGGTATGAGTCAACATCAGGTTTGGCAAAATCTCAAAAAAATACAAATAAAACAAAAATAAAATGGAAAATTGAAGAATAAGATAAAATGGAAAATCAATCAAATTTAACTTAAAATTTTACTAAATTTTGCATTTTTGTACAAATTTTGTAAACTTCTATAAATATTTTTGAACATTTTTTCTCGCCTGTTGCTTAAGCTTCATTGTTCTGATTTGAACAAAAAAATTTTGCTCGAAATTGCAATATGCAATGCTTTAAAAAAAATATATATTTTCACTTTAAACGTCATCAGTTCATGTCATTTTCCACTTTTCTTCTATCCATACCTTGAAAAAACCGATATAGCGAATCCCCCTCACAAAAATAATTATTTTTAGCTAGGTATATTCACCTCTGCAGGAGCGATTTGCTATCTATCTATTCAGCACCCGCGCTGGTCTAAATTTAAGATACTACCTGTTATGTAAGCCTATTTCTGTATTCATCTGCATGCTTCTAGCAGAGTTGTGAAAAGTACAGAACTTTTTCAAGGTACCGTATTACCTCTAATATAAGGTATACCTTATACTAATTTCATCTGGGTTTTTTTCTCCAGCATTTTGGTATACCTTATATTTATTAGAGGGTACCAGAGGTATGCCTTATATTTTTTCGTCACGTTCAAAAAGACCAAAAGGTATACCTTGTATTGGAGGTAATACAGTAAATGTAAACGTCAAGTATATCATTTTTACTCACCCCAAAGTATTTACAGAAAACATAATGTATTTTTTTACTTTTACGCTGGTAAAAGGTGAGGAAGCGTAAAGACCTGTATTTTTACTTGGGAAAATGTAAAAGCAAGAGTTGTTTTTGATTTTGTACCTAGGAAAGTATAAAAATAAGTAAAAGTAAAAGCGAATAGTTGTCGTTATCTCTACAAAAACACTTTTTATCCACCCCAAAAATGTTCTCAATTACGTTTTCTGTACTGGTGTAGTAACGCGAGTAACTGAATACCAGTATTTTCTCGGGAGGAAAAGTAAACGTATAGATGAAGGGTTTGCTTCTAAAAGTACAGATCCACAAATTTTCCAATTTTGTGTTAGGACCATTTTTGGGGTCCCCGTAGGAAAGCGCTTAAAAAAATTAAAGAAAGTGGGGAGTGTGAAAATAAATTTTGAAATATGGGGGTTGAGAAATGCCAAAAATGGCAAAACACAATTACCAAAATTTTCAAGGTACCGATCTACAAGCTTTTTCAGCTTTTGTATCTTACAAAGTACCAATCTACACACTTTTTCCAAAATTGCTCTTTTTAAAGTACTGATCTGCACATTATTTTTTGTGCTTCTGATAGTACCGATATCATATCGGCACTTCAGAGCACGAACTCATTTTGTGCTTTTTTACTCTGATAAAGGTACTGATCTACAATGAAAGAATTTGTGCTTCTGAAAGTACCGATGTTAGATCAGTAAATTCAAATGCACAATTTTTTGGTAATTCTTAAAGTACCGATCTGGATGTAGATTGGTACTTTTATTTGCACATTTAAAAGTACTGATGTGATTAAGTACTGATGTACAATTTGTGCTTTTAAAAGTACTGATCTGCATAAAAGTTTCCCAATTGTGCCTATAAAAGTACTGATCTACAGTAAATTAAGGGTATCACTATCACAAAATTTTTTTAGCTAGTGTTATGTCATAATCAATGATTATACCCATGCATGTGGATACCCAACAAAATACCCTAAATACCCATACCCCAAATACCCATACCTGATACTCATGTATGGGTATTGCATACTCCAAACATTCAATTGTGATTATCTCAAAATCGATTTTTCGTAGATTATACGTACTTTTAGAAGCACACACTTCATATGCGGTACTCAAGTATACGTATTTAGTAAGTAAATCCAAATACATTTTAACAACTATGAACTCTAGCGCGCATATTGTTTTTTGCCTTGCATGCAAGATTGCGCTTTTTTGTAACATTTATGTACATGTTTGTAAAATGGTTTCATTAAATTTTTTTATGAAATAAAATAATAATAGAAGAATAATACAGAATCAAATAGAATAAACTGAAACATGAAAAAATAGAATACAATTTTACTACAATTTTAATAAAAAGAATGTTACTAAATCCAACCCTGCTCAACATGTCAACAAACACCAATAGTACCTAATTGTAAATAAAATGTAATTGTATGTAAAATTGCGCGCTTGCGCACAAACTTGCAAAACACCTGGTGCGAATGTACTAAATCTTATGGCTGATGTTCAAAAAATAGTTTCGATGTCTGCGTTTAAAAAAAACTTGTTAAAAACCTTTTTAAAAACCCGGCAAATTCTACATACATGTAAAATAGTGTAGCCACGAATGCATATTCATAGCGCAACCGGTCACTTAGCTCATGCACTCATGCTCATGCATGTTCGCATATTTATCTGCTTGTGGACAGTTTTTCACCACTTTTGAAATGGCAGCCAACGAAACCAGTCCATGTGAAGCCATGCGGCGTGTGGCTAGAATCGTGAAATGTTGAAGAATGCAATTTATTTATGTGTCAACTGAAGTTGCAGTTGACGCTTGACATTTTTCAGAAACTTGTCATTTTTCTTCACCCTTGTTTTGTCACGCTACGGTACTAATCTTGGATTCTAAAGTAATGCGTTCTTCTAGTAATTAGTGTAGGTAATCCTCAATGTAAACAGCCGATCCAAAGCCAGGCAAGTAAAACATAAATTACCATATTTAATAATTAAAAATAAAAGAGCGCCGTTCCATTTTTCGTTATTTTTACCTTCCGTTCTATTGTAGGTGCCGTCCTATTAGAGAGTGCCGTTTTAGTTTTTCACCATTTTTTCATTTTGGAAAAATTATCTATTAGCTATATTTTTTACGAAACTTCCGCAATATTTTAGTATTATAAGCGTGTCAGTTTGAGATTTAAAAATATACCTATTTGTGAATCCTTTGAACGTTCTCGGAACGCTTTCAATTTAGTACAGAATTTTGTTTAATGGAAAAAAAAAGTAAATTTGAACAGTCTGGAACTGGAAGTTATTTTCTCTATTTCTAGCTTATTTTAACAACTCTAGTCTGATGATTTGCTTGAACGACTGTTCGATAATATTTTTTCCTAAATGACGAGACAAAGAAAATTGCTGAAAAAAATAATAATCACAATCCCTAATTTATTGTCATTATTCTCATCGCTCAGCACACACAAAATACCTATCACAAATACATACATCTGTTTCAGGCTGGCTGCACTCGGCTGCCCGCACATAAGACATAACTTCCCCGCTAAATATTGGCACATAACTCTCCCCAGTGGCCGTGTGACGTCCGAGGAATCTGCAGCAAGTCTGTGAAACTATCCATGCCTATATAACCGCACACTAACCAGCGTTTATATATCTGGTGCCACTCCCAGACCCCGTAAAATGCGATGAAAAATGTCAAATGTCTAAGTTCGTGCAAAATGTTCTGAAAATGTCTAGGACATGCAACGTGTTTAATCCATGTTGAATGCCCTGGAAAATGGGGAATGTCGTGTAAGATGTCAAACGTCATGTAAAGTATCCTGGAAAATCTCAAATGACATGCAAACTGTCAAAAGTCATGTAAAATGAACTGTAAAAGTCTAATGTTACAAAGCCACAAAATGGCAAAAGTAATGTAAAATGACAAAGGTCAGGAAAACTATCATGTTATAAATGATAGGCCATGCAAAGTGTAAGATGTTATGCAAAGTGTCAAAAGTAATGTGAAATGCTGTGTAAAATGTCAAATGTCAAGCTTGTCACTTCTGAGGGCATTGCAGGGTCCGGCAGCGTGCCCTGAGAGTTGGCTCGCGCCGGCGACTGCGGCAGATGCTTCGCAGTGCCATTCATCTGCACTGGCGCATCACACCCGTGCCAAGTCCCCGCTGCGCCCACTAGCACTGGCAATTGCACCCCGGTCGGTGGCACAGGGGGTTCATGCAAACGGGGGTTTCGCTTCTGTTTGTCTGCGCTGTTCTGGGCCTACTCCGTGAGTGAAAAACAAACAATGAAGTGAGAAGTGAAAAAACAATGTTGGAGTGAGAAGTAAAAGGTTAAATGTTTACTTCTCTGTTAACTTTTCAGCTTATACTTTTACTCACTTTTTCGTTTGCTTGTAAAAATACTGTGTTTTTTTTGCATTTTCATGAAAAAATCGTATTACTCGCCGTTTGCGCAGGTGAAAGTAAGAACATCCGGCTGGGGTATTTCCGGCTGCGGGTCCAAATCGGAACTCTAGCGGGTCATACGTTCACTGCGCCGCGGGCCAAATTGACTGCGCCGCCGTGGTATTTACATGGAGCCTCGCTGGCTGGGCCCAGTCCCAATTTCGGGTGTTGTCCCTCATAACGATGAACTGTTTGGCATGCCAGATGCAAATGTGATGGCTGATATCCAGTCACAGTTGCAGCTCAGTCCCAGGCACACTAGACACAGGAGACAATTGCCATTGGAGCCTTCTAATGGCACTGTTGGCCATCAGGGATTGATGGTAAATAATCATCTCTTTTCAACAAGGTGGGTCGCTTTGTTGCACTCAATCCACCTACTGAAAGTGGATTTTTATTGGTAGTGAAGTGTGTGCGCAACTTTGTATGTATGGTACATTTGCCATTGCATAACCAGATGTTCAATTCTACATATGTGTGTAATATAATCAGTCAAGACCGGGAGCTTACATTTTCCCAAGTTTTTTCAGAATAGTTTAGATTTTTATCGGAAGAGAATATGTTTGCTTCGTTTTATGTTTGGGCACAGTCCATTCTAATGCAGCTACATTGGCCAGCTGCCAAGTGGGAGCACAAATGCTTGCCACGTGCCCACATCAATGTCGACACACGCCAATCTGATGGCCTATGCGAGAAATACGTCGCCGTCCCAATTGGAACAAGGCCCGGGTGCAGTTGTGCCCAGATTGCACAGGTTTGTGGCATGTGACTTGTAACTTGTGAATCCTGAAGATATGCGCTGCTGCTGTTTTAGGTGACAGGCTATACTTATTTGTTAGTAGTGCAGTCACAGGGTATTTCTTGATGTTTATGTTGAGGTTTTCTGCATATATATATAAGCCATGCTGTTCTAAACATAGTAGTTGACTAGTAGCAAAGCTGATAAATCTGTTTTAAATGCATTTGAGTTTAGCACAATGGGGTGTTCGTTCATCCACTACTGGTGATGTATTCAGATGAAAAATATTTTATGTTGGTAAACTCAAATGTATTCAAAACAGATTTATCAGTTTTCAGTTGTCAACTAGTGTGCTTGGGCACAACTATCAGTTAAGAGCTGATAGTTTACATTTATTGTAGTAACAATAGGATTATAGAAGGAAAAGATGTCACTTCATGTTCTCTCTATAATATTCCAAAATTTCTAGCACCATCTTGCCTCCGTGCCATATTCATATAAATTTTCTATTTGTGAAAAATAAATTTTCGAATTTCGGGTGCCAACTTTGCAAGTGTAGAAGTAAAAAGTAGTGACAAGTTAAAAGTAATTAATGAAGTAAATATGTCAATTTTGAAATGAGAATTGATATGAGAAGTAAAAATTTGAAGAAAAACAAATGGCAAGAGATAAGAAAACGCACAAAAATACGGAGCTTTTTACTTTTTAGCTTTTTTTTCAGTTCTCAGCTCAGTTCTAAAATGTTGTTTTCCCACTTCTCTACTGGCTGAGCTGCACTTGACCCCTGCAAAATGTGCCCTTGACGTGCAGGGCGCGCGGCGGGCGGCACAGGTTGTCCAAAAACTATCAAGACAATTTAAATGGTGCCGATGATTCTGATGCAGATGTTGACGACGGAAATGCGAGCACTTCCACTTGTCCCTGGTTGGTTTGTTTTGTTTTGTTTTGTCTGGGGCCAGATCCAATTTTGAACGTGCGACGTCCGCGACTTGAAAACGATCATTAAATCGTGCGCTGCGACGTGATGGTGCTAACGATGGCAAACGAAAATTCGAAAAAGGTCGTCACATTTTCGGATGTTTTCAGTATTTTTGGTTGAAAATGTTAAATGGTTGATTATGGTGAAGAGTTTGAAGAAAAAATAATGAAAAAAAAATTTAAAAAATCATTTTATAGAGGACCTTCAAAGTTCAAACACTTTTTCCGGAAGGTGGCGCTGATAGCTCTACGTCCACACACACAACAGTTTTCAACCAATATTTTGACAATTCACAAATCAGCTTTGAGCACATTTTAGTTTAACAGAGTGAATGAGGTCACAACTCTAGTTGACAGAGATAAAAAATAAATAGCTCATTTCAGCAAGTTTAAATGCATTCAGCTTATTGATGTATTTATTTTCAATGGTTGAAAACTACTGTGTGTTATCACAATATTTGTCTTTCAATTTTTTGAGTGGTGGTGTGAGTAAAAAATAAATACTTTACATTTACAAATACTTTAAAAAAGTTCCATACTTTTAACAACTCTGACTCAGATGGGTTCAACCTTATTTATGAGTTTTCAAAATTTAGTTTCAAAACAAGTGAATAATTTTGTGTTAAGCAAATAGCACATACCGTATTACCTCGAAATACCCCCATGGGGTTTTATTATTTCGCCAGCAAAATTTGAGGAGGGGTTAATTCGAGGGGGGGTTATTTGAGGAGGGTTTTTCGTAAAGTTCATAGTGAAGAATATGCTTTTTCATACACAAAAATGGTAATAAACATGAGAAAATAGGTTATATTGTGGCTATAGATGTACATCTGTACACAAATGAGTGTATAAGTGTAGTTGCAATGCAAATTAGTAGTAATAAATACATCATGTACATTGCATACATGATGTACATCATTCTGGAGGGGGGTATTTGGAGGGGGGTTATTATTTCCGCAGCCCATTTTGAGGGGGGGGGGGTTAATTCAAGGGGAGGGGTTGATTCAAGGGGGGGGGTAATTTGAGGTAATACGTTATATGAAATACACTACCGTGCAGAATAGTTGAGACTATTTGCGCTGCATGATTAATGTTGCCAGAATTTCTCTGTCTCTTTCTCTCTGTATAAAGAATGTTATAGACCGTTCAAGAACAAAATTTTGATGCTGCAAACCCCAGTAAAATAGGCATAAAATATTTAGACACCATTGGAAACTTTGAAGTGCCATAACTCTTGATTGGAAATAGATATTGAACTCATTTTTGTTTTAAATGAATTCTCGTTGTCTAAAGTATATGATAGCATGTTCAAAAAATTATTTTTCATGTTCAAAAACTGGGTTAAATTGACATATGTAGTTTAGACATCACATAACTGACCACAAAAATAGAATTTGCATGTTGTCCCAATCATTTTAAGTGTTGTATGATTCAAATCAGCCCAGAAATGGTTGAGTTATTAAGCTTCAATCACACTCATCCAGATTGCCCATTTTGTATATTTATTGAATGATAAATAAACACCCACACAAAACTGTACTCACAAGTAACGATGGCAAACCCCCGAGAAAAAAGTATTTAAATTTTTAAGTGTTTTTTCTAAAACTAATTTTCGAATTTTCGAATTTTTCCCCAAATTAATTTTCAAATTTCGAATTTAATTTTCGAATTTTCGAATCTTTTCTAGCAATTTTCGAATTTTTTTGTCCAGTTTTCAAATTTTTTCAAATAATTTTCGAATTTTTTTTGGAAAAATATTGAATCTGAAGCTTTAAACACATTATTTGGACTGTTTTCATATTCTTCTCAGTTTTTATAACCTTATTTTTACCATAATTTAGCATTAAAAATGGTGGAAGGAGTTATACAAACCAGTGTCCTGCTTCTTCATTTAAGGCACACATTGACACATTGCCAACGTTGGCAAAAACACACATATTAAATACGGAAACTCAATGAGTTTCCGTGTTTTTGTTTAAAACGGAAACACGAAAACTCAGCAATTTTGAAAAACATGGAAACTCAAATGAATTTTTTTTCAGAGAACACGGAAACACGGAAACACAGAAAATACGGAAATGTTTTTTGAGTTTTTTTCAGGCACATGATTTGAACTGAACAATGTGAGTATGAACATACATAATGTATGTGTGTATAGTATTTTTATTTGTATTTACATGAGTCAGTTAATCAGGCTCTCAATAAACATGTTTCTGATGAGCTGACATGGTTTTTGCAAAAGAATGTGATGATTTGATGAAAAAAAAGATTTTGCTGCTGTCAAGTTTTGGTGTGGTTTTGGAGACAAGGCGGTGTACTTAGCATGCCAGTGTCCACTGACAGTGTGGAGGGTCCCTTAAGCCAGTGCCCAGGATATTGGGCGCTAGGCATCTCCATATGAACCCGTTTTCTCTTGAACGTGATTTTTTGTCGAAATTTAATATGAGGTGTTTTGGGATGGGTAAGTAGTTCAGATACGTTGAAGGCTTCAATGATGTGCATGTTCAAGTATAGTTGCAGTTTAATCACACAGTACAACATACAGTGCACATCCATTGAAGTATTTTATTGTACAGTGTGAATTGTTGTTTTTTGACATTTTGTTGATGCTTATGCTGTGGAGTGGACATGCTTATTTTTTTGATTTTGTGGACTGTAGTGGACATTTTTGTGGACTTTTTGACACATGAACAATTATGCAGATCCTCAATATGTGGAACATCTATATCAGCAAAACCTATAGCAAAACCTATATATGATAAGAAAACCCCTGTTTTCACATCAAAATGCTGTAAAATGCAACTTTGTTAGAAAACTTGAGTTTTTACCCAAAAAAACTTGAGTTTTTTTCAGGAAAACTTGAGTTTTTTCAGGAAAACTTGAGTTTTTACAAAAAACACTGAAATGAAACACGGAAACTCAAGTTTTTTTCATGAAAAAACTCAAAACACAGGTATTCATTTTTGAAAAACTCAAAACACAGAAAGTGTTTTTTATTTGAGAACTTACCCATCGTTGCACATTGCACCAACGATGCAAAGGCAATAAAGACAACAATTTAAAAATTGGTGTCAAATAAAACATTGGCATCAAATAGAATATTGGCATCAAATAAAATATTGGCATCAAATAGAATATTGGCATCAAATAAAATATTGGCATCAAATAAAATACTGGCATAAAATACCGTATTTCCTTGAATTACCCCCCCCCTGGGGGCCTATTACTTTGCCTGAAATTTTTTGAAATCCCAGTGCTAAATTGTTTTTTTTTGTAAGTAACACAGATGTAAAAAATGCAACAAAAACCGCCATTTATAAGACTCTACAGACTTATATACCTAAGTACGTAGACGGTACAAACCCTGTTCTAACGCAACACAGTCATTGTTTTTAACGTGTTTCCCAGATAACAAACCGCACAAACGTTCTCTATACACCAAATTTGGGCGCGGTATTTCGAGGGGGGGGGGGGGGGGTTATAAATTCATAGGGCAAATATTGAGGGGGGTATTTTGAGGGGGGAGGATATTTCAAGGAAATACGGTATAAAAACGGATGTGTCGAAGTCCGCCTCTTCCGCCGCGGATGACATTTCAATGTTTTTTTTGTTACGTTTCGCTTTTTCATACGCGCCGCATATCAATTGTCGCTTTATTTAGCACGTTGAACTTAAGAATGCGTTTTGTTGCCTTGAATTGCCTGAAAAATTCGAAAACTATTTTTGAATTTTTGAATTTTCGAATTTTCGAATTTTTTGAAAAATAAATCGATTTTTAAGTGTTTTTTTCTAGGGGTGAAATAAAAATTCGAAAATTCCAAAAAAAATTCGAAAATTCGAAAATGTTTTCGAATTTTCGAATCTTTTTTGGCCATCGTTACTCACAAGGTACTGGCACTACACCATGAAAACTGACATACAGATCAAGTACAGTC
Organism: Sphaerolaimus hirsutus; assembly: GCA_964036195.1. Lineage (NCBI taxonomy): Eukaryota > Metazoa > Nematoda > Chromadorea > Monhysterida > Sphaerolaimidae > Sphaerolaimus > Sphaerolaimus hirsutus. The sequence goes on from OZ038460.1 coordinate 23,532,245, forward strand.
ACACATAGCTGAGATTAGATTGGTGCATAACCTAGAGCACTCTTGAGGGTACATAACCATATAACTTGTAAAGTACATAGTAGTCTGGTTAAATCATGTTCTTAGGCCAAATGATTATTCATAAATTTTCATCATTTTCAGGAACAAATTTGGCCAAATGTAATCATCAACATTTTTGACCTAAGAACAATTTTTTTCAGATGATCAGGGTTCACTGTAGATAGTATACCTAGGTACCCTCAAGTGCCTTCTGTATGATAGAGAGTTCAGAACAGCAATGGGCAGTTTGAGGATGTACTCCAGCTTGCATATTGTTCCTTCAAACTCTGGGAAACACAGACTGAGCAGTGTCACATTCATATTGATATATCATTTAAGATGGAATATATATGGCAATGTTGTCTGACAATTTTCTGTTGATGAGCACTCCTTCTATCTAACCATGAGCATTTTTAAGGGCATTCTTAAGCTTAGAATAGATTCAGGTGCATTTTCCGGACTTTTATGCACCAGGAACAAAATGGGGTGTGTAAATTTATTTTGCTCTAGAAGGGTTTATGAGTAAGATATAAAAATAATTTTTTGCATGCACGTTATGAACACTTGTATGCATCAAACGAATGACTACCGTATTTCCTCGAAATACCCCCCCCCTCGAAATACCCCCCCCCCTCGAAATACCCCCCCTCAAAATGGACACTATGAACTTATAAACCCCCCCCCCCCCCTCGAAATACCCCCCCCCCAAATTTAGTGTATAGAGAACGTAAATGACAAAGGCTGCGGTTTGTCATCCGGGCAATACAGAACACACGTTAAAAACGATGACTCTGTTATGTGAGAACAGTGTTTGTACGTCTACACACTTATAAATGTCTTTAGAGTCTTATAAATGGCGATTTTTGTTGCCTTTTTCGACGTCTGCGTACGTTTCAGACGACATTTTAGTACTGGGATTTCAAAAAATTTCTGGCGAAATAATAAACCCCCCCCTCGAAATACCCCCCCCCCCTCGTTTAACCCCCCCCTCAAAATTCTCACTCTGAAAAAATAAACCCCCCGGGGGTATTTCGAGGAAATACGGTATTTACTTAGCAGCCATGCTTCTCTGCATTGGAGCATCACCAGAACAATACATGATACCCGATTCCGGACATTTATGAACGGTAGTGTACTACAGCTGCTGTAGTGTCAAATTTGACATTTTTGGGAAAATGCATAAAAATGGTCAAGAAGGGCTGGTGGTGGTGCCTTCTTGGTGCCTTTTACTTTGGGTTTCTTTCTAGCACCTAAAGGCACCGTCGAAAAAAAGCACCGCACCGTACCGGTGCACCGGCACCGGATGGGCATTTCTGAAAATTGCCGATGCCGGTGCCGTCTGGTGCCCGCCTTGGTGCCTTTACATCACCATGCCAAAGCCACAAGGAACTTTAAGCGAGCAGATCTAAATTAGGACGATGTTCACGGACGTGTGAAATTTGATGGGAGGAGCATTGTACTGGATGGCACCAGTCATGACACTGTCTTATCAGTTGTCATTGGCACACGATGACAAATTCTTGTTTCTCCAATTTTGCATTTTTCTTATATTGCAAGATGAAATGCGCAAATAAAACAGAATTTTTTGCGATTTTTGGGGAAGCGAAAAATGAAGTGCATCGAATGTTCACCACTCAATAAGGACCTTTGAGACGGCGTTTTGGTGACACACCTAATAAACAAGGCCAATTTTCATTGTTCACGTGACGGTTTTGTTTTAATAATAAATCATAACGTACTAAATTTAGGTACTTCTACCAAATGAAAATCAGAATTTGACCAGTTCGATACTTTTTTAATTTTAATACATTTTTCTAAAAAAATGTTTCCACCACCGTGCATACAATATGTGCATGCAGCGCACGTGCGACTGCGTCTACCGTATTCCCTCGAGTAAAATCGTCGCACGAAATCACTCCCAATTGTAAAAATATGGTATTTTGATGTTCGCAAAGTTCTGTTGCGAAGTCCCCCCCCCCCCCCCTCAGCACAAATTCTCCCCCAAAGATTTTGTAGAAAATGCCGTATGATGTTTGTAGTATGTCTGACTATAAAATATTATAATTTTCTTCTTGATGTTCACACAACACTTTTTGTCTGTCACTATTCACAAATACTCCGCGGACGGCAGGGTATGCATCCGGACATACTTATGTCTTAGCTGCACTGCAGTGATACTTACGCATGCACTTCTCAAAAAAAATGTCTAAAAAGAGAAAGGCGGTGTCGAGTATTACCAGCACTTGGAAATTGCCAGCATAATCCTGGAGGGGGGGGGGCAATTTCGTACTAGCAAAGTAAAAAGATAAAGTCAACTCTTCAGTCACGACTTGACCCTTCACTCTTTACTCTTTAAATTTCCTATTGTGGAACGAGCACCTGGGGGTTGTGCCAAGGTGTCAACTGTGTATCCGAATATTACGTGTTTTTTATATCCAAGTCTTAAGTTCAATAACATAAGCTTTTTTTTATCTTCAAATCTTACGTTCAATAACATAACATAACATAAACAAAAGATCTGGATACATAGTTGAGTGACACTGGGACTGCCCTCTGGTGCTGGTTCCACAAGTGGACCATTAAAGACTAAAGTAAAAATTAAAGAGTAGAGTAAAGGGTCAAGTGGACAGTTGACTTTTCCTTTTTACTTTACCATTCTTTTCTTTTACTTAGAATGTTCTAGATTCCTACAGTTTTCTTCTTTCTCCTCCACCGTTTTCAATTTCAATTTAAGTTAATTCGAATACCGCCTTTAGCATTCGAAAAAATCACTTATTTTTTGGAAAATATATACAAATATATTACTCCAAGTTTGGAAAAAATATAAATATATATAAATCACTCTAGGTCTTCAGAAAATATAATTAAATTACTGAAAAAATAACTCTAAGCTAAAAAAAAAATCTCAAAAAATCACTCACACTTTATTTCAATTCCAGTTGATATTATTGGCTTTATTTACTATTTGCAAGCACAAAAAATGTACTCTAATATCCCCCAATCCATTAATTATCATTTCACAAGCATTATTCATTCAATACAATAGGTACGCTGAGCAAGTTTAGTGCAAAATCACCCCCTTAGTTTTTTACTCAGCCCGTGAGTACAGAAAACGTTAAGTAAATTTTTTTTCTTTTACTCACGGGTAAACTTCAGAAAAATACTTTTCCCCAGAAAATGTAAAAGTGAGTATTTTTTTAGGAATTTTGCCCTAATTTTCACTCAAAATAACTAATTTTCATACCTTTCATACCATTTTAACCTTCAAAAACACTAGTTCATGGGTTATGTGCCTATTTTCAGCTATTTTCGGCGATTTTTTCCTATTTCTCACTTTTTCTCCCTTTTTCCCCTCTATGCCTTGAAAAAGACAATAACATGGCTTATCTGAAATATGTTTTCTGTACTCGATTACCTTCAAAAAGTATATGTAAAGGCAAGTACAGGTACCTTTTGAAAGTATAGATAAATGTATTTAGTAAGTACTTGAGTATATGTACTTTTTGAGTAAACGTATATACATTTTAACAACTATGGTGTCAAGAGTAGGCACATTTACAACAACTGCAGAGGGGTCTTGAATGGAGAGATTGGTAGGGGTTAACCACTATCTGGAGTGATTTTTGCTAAATTTGACCCGAATTTTTGTCCAAAATCACTAATTTTCATAACCCTTTATAGATTTGCACTTTCAAAATCACTAGTTTGTGTGTTTTTGCCTATTTCCAGCTTTTTTTTGTACTATGTGTGCTTACATACCTATTTTTTTGTGTAGTCATAAAGCACAATATATCTAGTATGAGTGATTTTCTCAGTGATTTTATTTTCAAATTTCAAAAATATATATAAATATATCACTCAGAATTTGAAAAAAAATATAAATATATATAAATCACGGGTTATTTATATTTATTGTGATTTTCGAAAATATAAATCACAGGTTATTTTTTTAATGCTAACCGCCTTGGTGTACCTAGGTATAAATATGCTTATGCGTCGCTCAAAACTCACCTGTTTAAGGCCGCAATTTAGGAGTAATCGATGGATGTTCAATGTGTGTTGTTTTATTTACTTGCATTAGACTCTAGAGGTCCGAGCCGAGTAAACTTGATTTGATTTGATTTGATTTACCACTTGCGGAACGGGCCCCAGAAATCATCTTTTTGTGAAAAATTTCAATTTTATTAGTAGCGCTTCGCGCTATCTTGCGCTGGCGCCTTGCCCATGAAAAGCGCCAAGGCGTTTTTGACACTTGGCGCCATTTTCACCCGGCGCCAGGAACAAAAAGCCTCCCGCTGGAACAAAAAGCTTGGCGCTAGTGCCAAAGAAAACAGCACCATGGCTCTTCTGGCGCTTGGCGCCATTTTGCTCTGGCACCAATGGCGCTCGGCGCTGGGGGTCAGAAAAGCACCATGGCGCTTTTGGCACTTGGCGCCAAAGTCCTGGCGCTTTTCACATCACTAGGTTCGAGGGCAGAGCTCATTCTAGAGAGAAAAAATCAGATGAAATTTGCACCCGCAATACATCAGCAAACCTTAGCTCAATATTGAAATTCACATTTGCAAATGCGTCATAGCGTAAAATGATTTATTTGCGCCAGCGTTGGAGCGTTGATAAGCCGTAATCGGTCGACTAACGATGGCAAACCCTATGGAAATTGTATTTGAATTTTCCAAAAGACTTTTCGAATGTTGATTTTTTCTGAAAATAGTTTTCAAGTTTGCGAATTTTCGTTTGCCATCGTTATTCGGCAGTTGGCACCAGTCTCGATCTGTCACTGCGTTAGGCCCCGCCCACTTTTGACTCGGCCACATTTGGTTGTCATCTTTAAGCCCCCTTTTTGCTACTTTTTGATAAAGAAGATTGGTATAGAGTGTGAAACCTGGGACCAGTTCCGCAGGTGGTAGAGTTAAAAGGAAAAGTCAGCTCTTCATTCTTCACTTACCGTATTACCTCGAATTAACCCCCCCCCCCCTTGAATTAACCCCCCCTCGAAATACCCCCCCTAAATTTCGGCTGAGGAAATAATAAACCCCCCCCTCGAAATACCCCCCCTAAGATTGAGTGTAACGTGAACGTACATGACAAATACCGCAGTTTGTGATCTGTACAATGCAGAACACACGTTAAAACTGATGATTAAGTGACGTTAGGGAAGGGTTTTTGTGTATATACAGTTATATATGCGTATAAACACATATACATCAATGTAATTGTTTGATTTTTCTACGTCCGCGTATGGGGAATTTCCAAAAATTTCTGGCGAAATAATAGACCCCCCCCTCGAATAAACCCCCCCCCTCGAATTATCCCCCCTCAAATTTTGCTGGCGAAATAATAAACCCCCTGGGGGTATTTCGAGGTAATACGGTATACTCTATTTACTCTACTGTTTTCTTTTTACTCTACTCTTTAATTTTTCACTTGTGGAACCAGTACCAGAGGGCAGTCCCAAAGTGTCAACTGTGTATCCAGATCATGTTTTCGTATCTAAATCTTATTATGAAACATAAGATTTGGATACAAAACCACAAGATCCGGATGCCACACGATTTGGATACACAGTTGACACTTTGGGATTGCCCCCTGGTGCTGATTCCACAAGTGGGATAATTCGAAAGTAGAGTAAAAAGTGAAAAAGTAGAGTGGTAAAGTACAGTGAATAATGAAGAGTAGACTTTTCCTTTTTACTCTACCACTTGCGGAAGTGGTCCCTGGCGTGCTTCTCTGTGACGAAGCGTCGAGATGACGGAGTGACTAAACCAGTCGACTCGAACGATGAATACAGAGGTCACTAAGGGATGATATGACTTTTCAACATCGATTTTTGATATTTTTTTCTGAAACTGAACCATCGATATCGGTTTACAATAGGAAAAGTGGTCGATATCTGATATTTGATATGGAAAACTAGTCAATAATTGATATTCAATACAATAGATCATCACAACCCTATCATCGCTTGGGTAGAACTCAAATTTAAAAGAAATTGAGCCATTGACCTGCTCTTTAATTTGATTTTAGCAACCCCCCGGAGTGCCAAGTTTGGCATCAAACGGTCTGCTAGATGATAGTTTCGAAGGCCGTGTTTCATATTTTCATGAAAACTTACTACGTACGTAGTTAACTGCGCATGATTAATGGTCATGGTTTGAGTGTGAGGCATGCGTGCTGCAGCTGAAACGGGCAGCTTTTCATGCACAATTTTAGACAATTTCGAATTGATTTTCTGAATTGAACTGTAAAATTTCACGTTTGTCCTTCAATTGTAAATTTGCTTGAAAGCGAGACATGACATTTATCTAACTTCACAAACAAAGTTATGAGTTCTATACTTCTATGTCTAAACGTCGATTTCGAGAAAATTGACGCCTGTACTTCTAAAAGTCGATAACTCCAAGTTGATTGTTGATAAAATTTTTTTTTAATGCTGTTTGCTATAGTCTGCCTGCAATGCATGTTCAATGGACTTCCTCACTGTCTACAGTAAAGTTCTATAGTTTGATAACAAATTGTAAAATTTTCTGCCCCTGCTCTTTACATAATGGGAGCAGTGGCCTTTACACAGAAAGAATTTTGACAGGAGGCAGCTAAAATGCATCCAGGAAGAAGCCCAGCAAATAAGTGGACTGATCAATTTATACAATTTAAAAGTACTGAACTTTTTTCAAAGTATACGTAAACGTAAAGTATTTATTTTTTACTCACCCCCTGACCCTGAGTACAGAATATGAAAAAGTATATTTTTTTACTTTTACTCCTGAGTAAACATACATAAAATACTTTTCCCTCCAGAAAACGTATTTTTGAGTACTTTTGGAAAATTTTGGCCCAATTTTCACTCAAAATAACACATTTTCATACCTTTTTGACCATTGTGACCTTCAAATTCACAAGTACATGTGTTATGTGCCTATTTGAGCAATTTTTTTCCTATTTTTCGTTTTTCTCCCCCTTTTTCCCCATCTATGCCTTGAATATACCTAGAAAAAGCCTATCTGAAATACGTATTCTGTACTCGAGTACTTTCAAAAAGTATACGTAAAAGCGAGTACAGCTACTTTTTACAAAGTATACGTAAACCTATTTACTCAGTGCTCGAGGTTTTATGTACTTTTTGAGTAAACGTAAATACGTTTTAACAACTATATTAATTTCCCCATTCTAAATTTTTGTTCCTAGCCTTTGGAGGGAAAATTTTTTTGCTGTGGTCCACCTTAAAAAAGTGCTTTAAAAAGCACATTTTTGTTTTTCTCTAAAATGTCCAGGCATTTCTAAATTTGCACATTTTACACTAAAGCACACAAAATTTCGCAGCAGTGCAGCCTGGTCAATTTCTTTGGGCCCTTTTGCCAATTTTGACCTATGGTTATATATGTACCTACCGTATTACCTCGAATTATCCCCCCCCTTGAATTAACCCCCCCCTCGAATTAACCCCCCCTCAAAATGGGTTGGGGAAATAATAAACCCCCCCCTCGAAATACCCCCCCCCCTTCGGAATGATGTACGTCATGTACATAATAAACACGTCATGTACGCAATGTACATGATGTATATTACTGTGAATTTGCATTGCAGCTACACATAGACTAGCCTGTGTAGCTATCTACGTTTTTATGCCCAATTATATCCTGTTTGGACACATTTATTACCTATTTTGGGTACACAAATGCCTACTATTTACTACGATCCTTACGAAAATTTCTGACGAAATAATAAACCCCCCCCTCGAATAAACCCCCCCCTCGAATTAACCCCCCCTCAAATTTTGCTGGCGAAATAATAAACCCCCATGGGGGTATTTCGAGGTAATACGGTATTTGAGTTATTCTTTACTGATTTTGAGATGTTTTTCCTGTTCTACTTCTAAGCCTTGCAAAACTCTATATACTGAACCCCCAGCATCCCCAAAAATTTTACAATTTATCTGATTCCCAAATAGGTCCAAATCCAGACTACTGTGTCTTTAGATATGTAGATAGTTTAAGTGCTGTGGGTAGATAGATAGCCTGATATTTTAGGAAGGATTACCCACAACATACCAAACTTAAGCAAAATATTTCAAACTTTTGGAAAAAAATTTGCCAGTTCTTTAAAAATATGCTGAGACCCTTGCTGGGACTTTACAAAAGCAGTTGAAAAAATCACTGGCCATCCCTATCCCAGCACCAAAAAAAACATTTCTTTGTGGGCGATTTATGGATTTACCAACTTTTAGAAATCAGTGTCCGCGATGGACTTTTTACCTTTCTTACTATTGTCCCCAGAAACAGTGGACTCATCGACTTTATGCTGGATATATACAGCTTGGACTTTGACTTTTGTCATCGACCTCTTGCTGGAGCTTTTTTAAAATGATTCCCAATTGTTCCAAAGGTGTCACAATGTCACTTTAAAAAGGGGCAAACGTTGAATTCGTTTTTGTAAAATGGTGAAAAATCTGCTGTACTAACTCTAGATGACATTCTGTGCATCAATTTCCTTCTCAATTTTCAATTTTTTGTCTTATTTTTGTATTTATTATTGGAAATGGATAGCTCATTTATTTGTATGTTTAGGTCGATTTGGTGCATATTTTTTGCGTGATTACTCTGCAAAATACAATAACATTATTTTTATAGTCTCCAGTTCGATCAATGTAACGTTTGCCAATACTGCCAATAGGGGGAATATAGGGGTACCTATTCACAATTTATATGCTATTTTTAGGGACATATCATTTTAAGTATCAGTAGAGCGCTGTGTCTTTTGTTCACTTTAGACATGCTGAAAAAACGTCTGTCACGATATGTGTATTGTGTCTGACATACCGTGTTTCCTGGAAATACTCCCACGAGATTATTATTCCGCCAGCAATGTTGCTATGATATTTCGAGGGGGGTTAATTGAAGGAGGGGGTAATTCGAGGACATTCAGTACAAATCGTTAATCCTATAACGAGTCCCTAGATTTTCTGCATCGCCTGAGCTGCAAGTGGTGTTGGACGAGATGCATTTGTAAAACCTTGAATAAGTCCCGCAATTGCAAGGGTAATGTATTTTATAGGTGATATGGATGTGCTTTGCGTAACGATGGCAAACAGTCGAAAAAAAAGTATTTAAATTTTTAAGTGTTTTTTCTGAAATGAATTTTCGAATTTTCGAATTTTTCTTCAAAATAATTTTCGAATTTCAAATTTAATTTTCGAATTTCGAATTTTCGAATCTTTTTTGGCAATTTTCGAATTTTTTTGGTTAGTTTTCAAATTTTTTCAAATAATTTTCGAATCTTTTTGGTAAAATATTGAATCTTAAGCTTAAAACATAGAATTTGCACTGTCTTCATGTTCTGCTCAGTTTTAACAACCTTATTTTTACCATAATTTATCATTAAAAATGGTGGAAGTGGAAGGAGTTATTCAAACCAGTGTGCTGCTTCTTCATTTTATTCACACATTGGCACATTTGATTCACCAACACAGCGAAGGCAATAACAAGAACAATTGAAAAATTGACATCAAATAAAATATCGGCATAAAAAAATTGGTATCAAATACCGTATTTCCTTGAATTAACCCCCCTGCTGGCTGCCCCCCCCACAGGTTTATTTTTTCAAGGTGGAAACTTGGAGGGTGGGGTTAAACGAGGGTGTGTATTTTGAGGGGGGTTATTATTTTGCCTGAAATTTTTAAAAATCCCAATACTAAATTGTTGTTTGTAAGTAACACAGATGTGAAAAAATGCAACAAAAACTGCCATTTATAAGACTCTATAGACACATCTGTTGTAACACAACACAGTCAGTGGTTTTGGCATGTGTTCTGTGTTTCCAAGATCACAAACCACATTCCATTCTCTATACACCAAATTGGGGAGGGGGGTATTTCGAGGGGGGTTTATAAACTCATAGTGTAAATTTTGAGGGGGTATTTCGAGGGGGTGATATTTTGAGGAAATACGGTATAAAAAACGGATGTGTTGAAGTCTGCATCTTCCACCGCAGATTACATTTCAACGTTTTTTTCTTACGTTTCGCTTTTTATACGCGCCGCGTATCAATTGTCGATTTATATAGCACGTTGAACTTAATTAAGAGTGCGTTTTGTTGCCTTGAATTGACTGAAAAATTCGAAAACTATTTTCAAATTTTCGAATTTTTTGAAAAATAAATCGATTTTTAAGTGTTTTTTCTAGGGGCGAAATAAAAATTCGAAAATTCTGAAAAAATTCGAAAATTCGAAAATGTTTTCGAATTTTCGAATCTTTTTTTGCCATCGTTAGCTTTGCGTGCATCTTGAGTAGTGATAGAAAAGCGCCAGGACAAATGGCGCCAGGCGCCAAAGGCGCCATGGCGCCATTCAAAAAATTGGCGCAGAGAAAATGGCGCCATGGCGCCATCGTATAAAATGGCGCCGGGCGCCAAAGGGCGCCAGAAACAATGGCGCCAACAAAAAAATTCACTATTCTAGCAATTATATAAGCATTTACAGATGTGTAAAATAATACGGAACTTGATGAAGTGACTTGTGAACCAGCTCCTATTCCTAACCGAGGAAGAGGACAAATGTGAACAAGTGAAAGTTGACGTGAAGCGTCGTCTCTAGTTGACGTTCCGTTATTTTATCAAATGTGATTAGTTGAGTTGAAGTGAATTGACGTGAGTTAGTGTGAAGCAAATTTAGATTGTTTACCAAAGGTTTTGACGAACGTTTTTATTTAGGCGATTAAATACAAAGAATTAAATGTAAATAAAATATATATAAAATTATACGTAGACGAAGGAATTAATTTACAACTAAATTAATTACTTAAATAAAACGTAAAAGAAGCTCTAATTACCGGAGAAATAAGGCAATTAAAAGAAGGCACTTAATTACGACAAAAGGCGAGAATTAAGTGGCGCGGTTGGGAATAAAGCACCTCAAACAGCGCTGATGTGAAACAAAGCACTGAGGTGACTTAGAGCACCAAGCGTTAAACTTAGCACCAAAAACAAGCGACTTAATAAAGTGACTACGGCGCTTATTTAGATCCTAGGAAGAGATTCGTGTGAAGTTGACGAGGTTGCAAACACTGCCGATTGTAGCTGTGAAATCGGCTTTTAAGGGCCGACCGATGGCGATTGGTTTGGCGCCAATCGGTCGGCTCTAATCTCCGATTTTTACCCAACATTTCCAATTGTGAAAGTTCAATCCTTGCCCGCTCGCTTCTCCGATGAAAAGCGAGCTAAACTGGCAAGATAGTGAAAATGTGAGACAAGCCAGACGGCATTTGAAATGGCGCGCGGGCCCGGCGCCCTGCTCGGGGCGGGCCCGCCGCTTAACATAAACATGACGGCGTATATGCGTGCTGCTTGTCAAGGAAATGTGGCGGAATGTGAGCAATGACTAAGATCTAAATATGTGAACGATGTGAAGCGCTCGTTGTAAACAACATCGCTGGAGATTTTAAATGGCGAATGTGAAGATGTTAAGAAATGGAATGTGAATTATAAATGGAATTGTAATCAGTTGAATTAACTAAATATAAAAGTGAACATAAGAACGTCGACTTAAATATTAAAGATTTTACATTTTACGATAATGTTACACACTCCCGAAACTAGAATAAAAATTAAATTTATTTAATTTTATCTCAGCCAATCTCGGCAAATTGATGTGAAACATAATCAAAATCAAACGCCTGTGATACTCTCATCACTCCTGTGGTAGCAGATCGTCGGCGTCTTCGACGCCGGCATTTTCCCGGCCCTCCTCATGATGCTCGTCCATGGGTTCGACGGCATCCTCCTCAGGTTGGCTGCCTTCCCCGTGTCCGGGCGCCTGGTCTTCTGGGGCCCCCGCTGGTCGTCCCGGCCAGTTGGGGAGCTTCTCAGATTCCTCGGCGAGCCTCTCGAAGGCTTGTCAGAGCGCGTCGGTCTCGTCGACGATCGCCCTCGACGGCTCGGTGGGCTGCCATTGCTCCGATGCTGCAAGCGGTTGGCTTGATAGCAAGGGGACATGGGAGGTTGTGAATGAGGTCGTACACTGTGAAGTGATTGAGTTGAATTGGTCAAATGGTACGGTGGGGGATCTAGTTCTTGATCGTGACTTTCTTCCATCTCTCCGAGCTCTATGTCGGACTGTGAAGGTGTTTGTCTGAGGAAGGTCACAGATCTTTTTAGATCGTTTAACTTTTGATTTGACCAGTTTTTGATTGATGTTATTGAATTTGTGAAAAGTTTGGGGTATAAAGGAAAATGTTTTGTGTGACAATTTCTGCTCACCTGGGAGCCCTGCGACTCCAGCGAATCTCTTGAGTCGCTTTTGCAAGGGCTCGCGGTCAGGGATCGCGTCTTCCATTGTGACTTCCGTTGTGACAGGCTCGGTGACTGTGAGTCTGGCGTTTGGTGACGAGCTCTGCGGTTGTGACTCGCAGGAGGGTGCAGGTTTTTTGACCCGGCGCGCCCCCGTCTCCATTTCGATTTCTTCGGCGCGTTCGGTACTATAACCGATCGGGGGATCCGATCTAGGCTGTACCGTGCGTCCTGAAAGCCGTTTGAATGGAGAAACTCGTTTGAGGGGTGTGACAAACTTTGAAGGTAACTGTGACGAACTTGACGATTGTGACGATTGTGTGACGATTTGGTTTGACAAAGCGGGTTTGTTGAAACCGCTTGCCGGCTTCTTCTGGCGGTTACGTCGCCGTCGCTTACCGATTTTTCCTTGTTGAACGGGCGGGGCTCCCATTTGTTTGGGTTTTTGTCCTTTCTGCCCTTTCTTCGGAAAAAGCCCTTGATGTCTGGCAGCATACCCCTGCCGGTTACGAGCCGCCACTGCATGTAAACATAACCAATATACCCAATACAAGCAATTGTGAGAATAATGAGTATAATGTTCACAGCTGTTTGAAGTGGCCCAGTAAGTAACGTATCTAATGCTGACGCACCACCTGTGACACTACCGTGAATGATGTGACCCAATTCTTTTCCTACACCTTCAAAATATGCACCAACCCCTTGGCCGATGCCAGCAATATATGCTTGCACTGCTTTAGGATCGTTGGATTTTGTTGCAATATAATCGACTGAACGTGTGACTTGTTGTTCGAGTCGTTGCAAATTTTGAAAGTGATGATGTGCAGCCATGATACTGAATGCAATATCAGTCATGCTTACACCTGGTGACCCAGAAACATTTAGTGTGAATGGTTTCCACGAGCCAGCCCAAATTAATTCGATTGGGAGTTTTGTGACGTGCAAATTCGTTGGTCCGTTTTCGTTGGCCCATGAATTGTCATTTAATTGATAATATTTGTGATCTTTCATGAGACAATGATCTATTGGTGAATGTGTGATCAGATCATTGGTGCCTGGAGCAACGAACATAATATGTGGGTGATTTGTGACTTTGACCGGCAGAAATTTATAACAGGTATTGTTATATTCGTGTTGAAAATAAATAATTTCTGCTGTGACTGGTTTACAATCCCAGAACATTAATATATCTCCATGCCATTCAGCATAGAGATTTTGACGTCCTAGCAATGCTCGCAAGCCAAGTGTGGGATTGAATGTGACAGGTGCATGAATTATATCTAGTTGGGTCTGACGGATGTGACATAATTGTTGCCAGATAGATCCAAATTGTTTTTGTTCTAGATGTGCAATTTTGTCAACTTCGTATTGTTGACGGGCTGTGAGCAAGTGAAACACACCAACATCAAGATTTGGTGCGAGTTTGAAATGAAGAGGAGCTTTTTCGGTTGGAGGCTTTTTCAATTTCTTGAGTTGATATCGAAGAAATTGAATAAATGCCGAGCCCTGGTCAATATATTTTGCGTCTTTTGGCACGCATTCTGCATTATTTGGGAATTGTTGTGATCTCCATGTGACTGAAAATGCAGCTTGCAATTTTTCCACTATGTAATGATTTTGTGAATATTGCGCATCAAATTGACCAATCTCTTGGAATGCACACTGCTTGTTAAATGCGGTAGCATTCCATAAAGAGACGCCATTGTCGCTGTCATAACAATAGCCGGCTTGTGGGTTGCAATGTGACAGATCTTGGATTTCGGAAACTATTTTCTTTCCATCAAGACTTGCGACCACACCTTCCTCTATGTGAAAGTTCATTACTGTGTTACTCAGATTGTGACAAAAGTAACAATAATCGATGTGAAGTGATTTGTTAGTGCTCCATAATGCATGACCGATTTTTATTAAGGGTTCGCCTTTCCAAGTTTTATTTTGGTAGGCGATCATGCAATCGTAGGTTGTGACTCTGTGATTTTTAATGATTTCTGGTGGCAGCATAGCTTTTCCGCCCACCAGACTCATATACGTGACTATAGTATGCTCTTGTTGAAAGCATCTATAAATTGGTGTTGTTTGCGGCTGAACACGCAACGTCCATATGGATACCACAATATCCTCTATGGCTGTGACTTGAGGAAAGTGACATGTTACTTTTTCCGGAAGTTGTATTGCGTGCCCAGTGCGTGTTTTATGGCACAGATTAAAAGTTTTGTGATATTGATCTGTCCATGTGAGCGCGTTGGCTAATTTTGATTGTATTAGCAACGAAAGCGCCATTAAATGCGACACGTTTCCCCAGAACGAATATGTGCCAGTGTAGCGACATGTTCGACGTGGGTTTGCGCGTCTTGCATCTTGCTGTGAAGATTGTGATTGTTGATGTGATTTATCAGTTTGTGAATCATCACCCTTATCAGGTGAAGGCTGTGAATTATCATCATCCTTTACCTCAGTGTCGATTTTATATTCAACACCGTCCTCTGTGTCGATTTCAAGAGGTACTAGGTTAGATGGAGATCTACGTGTGCGACGACCGTTACTTGACAATACTGTGACTGCACGTATTTTGCCATCGCTTGACACGTGTATTTCGTGAACGCGGCCCATTTGCCACATGCCGCGTGGTTGTTTATCGTCTGTGATTAACACCACTTGGCCACGTTTGGGAGCTTCGTTGATTGTGCCTCTTTTCAAGCGTTGATTTTTTGCTCGATCTTTGAGTAGGTCAATGTATTGTCGTGACCACTCATACCAAAGCACTTCCCGATTGTGACGAATTTGGTCCCAAAGTAATGTGATGTCATCTCTGTCCTTTTCAGGCACAGAATTGAGTGCAATTTCGTCGATGCAGTTGACGTCATTGACACGTGGGGGTGTGAGTGTGTAGGTTTTTTCGATTTGTGAGGGTGTGAGGTTGAAAGATCCATCCGTCATTCTTTCCCATTCCTCTTTTGGAATTTTTCGCATGGGTTCAATCGTGGTGGAATCGAGTTCCAACTCACGTTTTTCATCCATGTAACATGGTGGTGGGGTGCCCCAAAGAAAATGTATTGGGCGCAGTATCGCTGCACCAATGTCTGTGTTTGACAAGTATGACAATGGTCGCGTATTGACGGAGAATTCGACGTCTAGCATGACTGTGAGAAATTCATGCCATGTGAGACAACGTCGTCTGCATGCTTTTTTGAGCAAGCGTTTGACTAAACCTACCATGCGTTCATACACGCCGCCCTGCCAAGGACTATTGGCTGTGATAAAATGCCATTTTACGTCCGGTAGCATTTTGACGCAATTTTTGAATGCTGGGGCATTGTCGGACCAAATTGTGTCCGGCATGCCTCGACGTGAAATAAAACGATTTAGAGCCATAATTGTGTCAGCTGTCGAGACACTATTAGTTGACTCTAAATGGATGGCGCGTGTACTGAAGCATGTTAGCAACAAAATGTGTTGACTGTGACGGGTTCCGTTCTGTGAATAAACTAACGGTCCCATATAATCAATGCCAATATGTTGAAATGGTTTGATTTGTGATTGAGTTCGAGTGACAGGTAATGTGTGAAAATCAGGTAATGTGAATGGACCTCCTTCCGCTTTGCGGCATGTGACACATTTTCGCAAAATTTTTGCAACTACCTGCTTGGCACTTGACAACCAGCAGTGTTCGCGTAAATCTGCTAAAGTGTGAAGCATGCCACTGTGACCAGCAAGCTCATGAAAATGAGTAACCACTAGCGTTGTTAACCACCCTGTCTTTGGCAGGTAGTAAAACAACGAAGGGTTTCGATGTTCTTTGTGAGACACACGCGTGACACAATATAATAAATTATTCCACGCGTCCCATTTGAGCATGTGGTGTTTGCCAAGTTGCGCTTGTGAAATGCAGCTGGCACATTCCTCTGCCTGTGAAATGCGCAATACATGTCGAAATGCTTCGTTCAAATCAGCTTGTGTGATGGGTTTTGATAAATATTCGCTTTCGCGCTTTGCAGCTTTGTGCATAGAGCGATTTAGCCAATATGTTTTGACACGAAGCAAATATACGACAGTACGCAACAATTTTGACAGTGTTGAAAATCGTCGAATGTCGATTTCGAATGGATTTGAAGGGATGTGACGTTGTCGACTTTCGACAAACGGATTTTGAGGAGTGACATTTTGTGACAAATTGGGGTCCAAGTTGACGGGTACTTGCTGTGCAAGAGCATTAGCTGGTTGTGAATCAGGCTGTGAAACGGGCTGTGAAGTTACTGCTCCAGCATATAAAGGTCGACTGATGTGAATGTCGCCTTTCGCAAGCTCTTCGGTGACAGGTTGCGCTTGATATTGCGAAATATCAAGCATGGTTGATGTGAGAGGTTCAGCTAAAAATGTGGGTCCGGTGAACCACATAGTTTCGATCATTAGTTGATCAAAAGTGCAACCCCGCGACGCGATGTCGGCTGGGTTGTCTTTTGTAGCAACCTTGCAAATTTGAATGCAATGTTTTGACATTAGTGAATGGATTTTTGTGACCCGATTGTTGACAAAAGTAGCCAGCGGCTTTGCAGTATATAGCCAGCCGATGACAACTGTACTATCGGTCCAGAGGAAATTACTGTGAATTTTCCATCCACCCAGCTCAACGAGTTCATGATGTAAATAATCGATGAGCTGTGCACCAATTGTGACACCTAGCAATTCCAAGCGTGTGATTGTGAGGGGTTGACCTTGTTTTGACGGAAGTGGGGCTAGTTTTGTGCGAGCTGTGAGAAAACCACTAAAATATCGGTCATCTTCATAACCGTATTCGTCAGGTGAAATCGCTTGTTGACGCAAATAAGCGCAAACGGCGTATCCATCTTTTGAGGCATCGCAAAACACATGTAATTCTAATGGTCTTGTGACAGCTTTGACATCGATGCCAAAAGAGTGAAATGATCGCGGGAATTTGATTTGACTTATGGACGAAAGATGTCGTTTTAAATCGTCCAGTAAGTCATCCGCCTCTGGGTCTTCAATGAGTTCATCCCAGGTTGTGATATTGCACCTTTGAATTATTTGTGACACGCGAAATTTCAACCGAAATAACGCGGGTGCTGTGACGCCAATAGGATCGTATGTCGAAGCCAGCAATTTATTTAAATTGCGGCGAGTGGCTGTGACAATGAGTGTGAAATCTTTTTTGGGAGCTGGCACTGCAATGGTGTCTTCAATGTGATCGTAAACGAGACCCATTACTTTGATATACTGTGACTTTTTCGGGTTGAGGTCATCGGGTTTGATTTTCTCCGAGACCATAGGCGAATTTGTCATCCATTCGCGCATGTTGAAATTTGCTCTGGCAAAAACAGCTTTAATTAAACGATAGAGCTGTATTGCATATTTGTCATCATCTACGCTGATAACTAAATTATCAACGTAAATGCTGTTGAGCAACAGCTCCAGTTTCATTCGTTCATTGGTTTCAGCGGGATGCATGTGAGCTAATTCCTCTTCTAGGTGATATTTGATGACAGTTGACAAAATGGATGGACTGCATGTGAGGCCAAACAGCACCCTTGTGAATTGCATCATTTGAATATTGTCTTCATGTGACGGAATGGTGTCATCACGCAGCCAGTAAAATTTTGTGAAGGCGCGTGATTTTGGGTGAAGAGCAATTTGTAAAAATGCTTTTTCAATATCCGCTAATAACACCACTTTTCCAGCTCTGAAGCGAAGCATTAATCCGAGCGCCAGTGGTGTGAGAACTGGGCCTCGAAATAAGCAATTATTGAGACTTGGTTTGCCTGCAGAACCATCATACACTATTCGACATGTTGTCGATCTGCCAGGTGTGAGGACAGGTTGGTGAGGTAAGATGTGTTCTTGCAGACCAACTTGTGAACCATAGACGGTTTCGATGACCCCCTTGTGAAGTTGATCTGAGATGACTTTCGCATATGTAGCGAATAAATCGGGATCTTTTCGAAACCGTTTCAACAGTGACAGAAAGCGACGAAATGCTTCTGCATTGTTAGTTGGCAATTCTTGAATGGTTGACTTGAATGGCCAATCTACGCTATAGCGACCGGTTTCTGGATCAAGAGTAATTGATTCCAGAATTAACTGTTCAGCTATGTCGTCATCATGTGATAAGGGATCATCTGTGATACCTATTGACTCGAGACTGTGAAATTGAAATAATGTCTCTTGGCCAACAGCAACCGCTGATGAAGCATGTGAACTGCATGAAACCATGAATTGATGTGGGGAAATGTCGGGTGTTGTGACGAATGATTGTGAGGACGCATTTCCACCTAACATCAACCCAAGTATTGATTCGACTATGATCAAGCCAGATGGGAGTTCGATTTCTGTTGGTCGAATATCAAACTTCCAATAATAGTCTTGACCAATGACTACATCTGGTTGACATAGTTTGTGACAAAACTCATCAGTCATTTCGGTCAATTCAAGCGGTTCCGCGAATTGTTCTTGTGCATGTTCACCGTACACAATATAAATGACTGTTTTGTCGTCTTGTGACAAAGGAGGTGGGCATGCATATGTTGCTAAATTATCCACTGCACGTAAAGTGAGCGGAATTTGTAACATATTGCCCTTATTGTCGACGTGTTTGTAAATAGGCATGACAGCCTCGACCAAAAACGTATTGACTGTGACAGGCGTTTTTGTCGCAAACACGTTCATTTGAAGAACAACATCTCCTTTGTTTTCAAAGTTATACTCATTTGCCACGGATGCTTTAATGTATGAATATTCGCATCCAGTGTCAAAGAATATTAACAAAGGGTCTGTGACTCGATTTAATTCAGCGTCTTTATTAATTAATGAAGCCTGGGCCACTTGCAAACGAACAATAGGTGCAAAATCGAACTCACATTCTTGTTCGGCCTGCTGCCTGGTAGCGGGGTTGGGGTTACCGTAACCCGCCTGTGCGCTCAGCACCTCCACCGTGGGCCTGTGACTAGGTTGAAGTGGCACCGACGATGACATTTGATTCGGGTTGAGGTGTGGGTACACCTCGTACCGTTTCTGCTGGAAGCCGCGGATTTTGGCCTCGACGTTCTCCATATCTGTGCCTTCCTGGATGAGGTTGGCACGGAGCGTCGTCCACAGCTCGTTCTCGCTGTGATATTTGCGGGCTTCCTCCTGAGCTTTTGCCTGTTGTGCGTTAGCGGGCCTCGGCCATTCGCCCATGTCGAGCGGGCCGTCCATGTCCAGCTGGTACAGCGTACTCTGTCTCCACCAGAAATCGTTTTCATCCGGTGGGATGACACACACGCTCATCGGTTCCGTTTGTGAAGGCGGATACGATGGCGGTGCATGTGACGACGCTGCGCCCGTTGTGATTACCTGAGCATTGACAAAATTAGCGCTCGTTGCTTTGACAAAGGCTTTATTTTGTGAATTGTTTACCTGACGCCTGGCGGGTGCCTGTCTGGTAGGACAGAACGCCCCGTGATGCTGACCAATCTGGCGACAGTAGTAGCAACTCAATTGTTGAGTGCACTGTGCCGCTTGATGGCCTCTGCGCGTGCAGCGCGTGCACACGTCGCCCAAAGCTCGCAACCGTTCAGTGCGCTCTCTCGGTGTGACGTATTGAGGGCAATCGGTTGTGTAGTGCTCTTTGACGCCGCAGAACAAGCACTCGAATTTCGGCTGGCGATAGTTAGCAGCAGGTTGTGAGGGCTGCTTTTGACTAATCGCTCCGATCGCCGGAGTTCTGGGAGGTTGAGTGGAATTTTTATTTTTTCCTTGTGATTTACCAGCGTTAGCGTTGGTACCAGCAAAAGCAACCGTATTGTGAATAGGTTTTGGTTTTGAAAAGGTATTTTGTGATTTATTTCCCTTTTTCTTTTGCTGTTGCCAACCTCCTCCATTTTGTGGCTTTTTTACCGATGAATTTTGTGATTTCTGAACAACAGTTGAAGATTGTGAACTTTGTTGTTCAGTTTTCATCGCGTCTAACCGAGCACGAGCAATGGTAGTTAATGCATCGACAAACCTGACGACTGTGAGTTCGGTGTCGCCGGTTACAGCGGTGCGCATCGAATTCCGGTGTTCTTCTGTGACGGCAAGAACAATATTATCGGGAAGATAACCACGAATTATTCTTAACACTGCACCAGAATCGACACTTTCACCTCTTTCTTTAAGTTGATTGAGAGTTGACAAAAGGGTTCGTGTGAAATTTGTGAGAGAGTCTCCTCTTGACGAAGGTTTTTCAAGTGAATACAATTTATCCCAAAGGGCTGCTTGTACCCGATGCGTTTCACCGAAGTTTGATTGTAACATGGTGACCGCTGTGATGTAATCTCGACCATCACCTTTTAATCCGGCTAGCAGTTCTGCTGCTGGACCGGTAAGGCTGAGCTTGAGGTATGTATATTTCATACCCATTGACAAATTAGCTCGGTCGTGAATTTGAGCTCGAAAAATCTCCCACCAAGCTGCCCATTCTAACGGATCACCGCTATATTTAGCAAGCTCGATTTTTGGTAACTTTAACAAAGTTTCCGGTTGTGAAGGTTGAGAACTACTTCCCATATTGACATTGTTGTAAGGGGGTTGTGAAAGGGGTTGAGTAGTTAAATCAACAGTGGACTGACCTTTCAAGGAAAGTATCAACCTTTCCGCGGATTTGATGTGCGCTTGGGCGGACGCAATCCTCGATTCCAGCTCATCCATGAGCATCATCGCGTTGTTCGAGCCAGAGTAGAGCGCGCGATCCAATTTTGCGTTGGCGCTCTTTATCTCCTCGGCCGCTCCGTCTTCGTCTCTGTCTAGGCTTATGATGTAATCTTGGACAGTGGTTGTGAATTTGTCCATAGCCGTAGACAGGTCCGAGCGTTTCATCTCGGCCTGATAGCCGTAGGCCTGAAGTAGTTCTAATACTTCCTCCGCCGCCCGTATGTTGACGGCGGCGGGTTGTGACTCGTCTTTGACGATTTTAGGAATCGGTTTGGATGTGAATCGCAGCACTCCGTTGCGCACTCCGGTCAGCGCCCGGCTATGCTGAGTCAACGGATGAGCTGTGTCGAACTCCTCAACGTTGCTCGCAGGCATAGCTGCGGCGGCGGCAGCGCGCTGAGCGCGTATGCGTTCGTCGGCCATAGCAAAGTTTGATCAATTTATTGCTTATTAGCAAAGTGGTAGCTAGCTGTGAACGAAATAAAATAATAAAATAAATATTTCGAATCTTGTGACTTGTACTTGTAAAATCGTAAGTATTTATGCACGCGCTACTAACGATTTTGCGTCCAAAACCGTATTACCGTAACCCCGTGCGTGTGACTCAAACTGTGAAAAGCAATTTCCAATGAAATTTTGCGCGAGACGACTTAATTAGAGTGACCAATTAGTTTTAATTAGTCACCCTGCTCGCTGCGCCATGTAAAATAATACGGAACTTGATGAAGTGACTTGTGAACCAGCTCCTATTCCTAACCGAGGAAGAGGACAAATGTGAACAAGTGAAAGTTGACGTGAAGCGTCGTCTCTAGTTGACGTTCCGTTATTTTATCAAATGTGATTAGTTGAGTTGAAGTGAATTGACGTGAGTTAGTGTGAAGCAAATTTAGATTGTTTACCAAAGGTTTTGACGAACGTTTTTATTTAGGCGATTAAATACAAAGAATTAAATGTAAATAAAATATATATAAAATTATACGTAGACGAAGGAATTAATTTACAACTAAATTAATTACTTAAATAAAACGTAAAAGAAGCTCTAATTACCGGAGAAATAAGGCAATTAAAAGAAGGCACTTAATTACGACAAAAGGCGAGAATTAAGTGGCGCGGTTGGGAATAAAGCACCTCAAACAGCGCTGATGTGAAACAAAGCACTGAGGTGACTTAGAGCACCAAGCGTTAAACTTAGCACCAAAAACAAGCGACTTAATAAAGTGACTACGGCGCTTATTTAGATCCTAGGAAGAGATTCGTGTGAAGTTGACGAGGTTGCAAACACTGCCGATTGTAGCTGTGAAATCGGCTTTTAAGGGCCGACCGATGGCGATTGGTTTGGCGCCAATCGGTCGGCTCTAATCTCCGATTTTTACCCAACATTTCCAATTGTGAAAGTTCAATCCTTGCCCGCTCGCTTCTCCGATGAAAAGCGAGCTAAACTGGCAAGATAGTGAAAATGTGAGACAAGCCAGACGGCATTTGAAATGGCGCGCGGGCCCGGCGCCCTGCTCGGGGCGGGCCCGCCGCTTAACATAAACATGACGGCGTATATGCGTGCTGCTTGTCAAGGAAATGTGGCGGAATGTGAGCAATGACTAAGATCTAAATATGTGAACGATGTGAAGCGCTCGTTGTAAACAACATCGCTGGAGATTTTAAATGGCGAATGTGAAGATGTTAAGAAATGGAATGTGAATTATAAATGGAATCGTAATCAGTTGAATTAACTAAATATAAAAGTGAACATAAGAACGTCGACTTAAATATTAAAGATTTTACATTTTACGATAATGTTACACAAGATGAGCGAAGTGTTATACTATCTTTTCTGATGGTGAAACACCATTTTATCATGAATATTAGCATAATATCTCCTAGGAATACCTCCAGGGTATTTATTTCATCAGAAATTTTGAGGGGGGTTAATTCAAGGTTCTTTTTTGAAATGAGTCTATCTTTTGCCATGTATATTTATTATTTCGCCTGGTATTTGCTCCCTTTGAAATACCCACAGGTCTGAGCGATCTGGGGAGATTGAAATTACCCCTGTGGTGAAATTGAAAAAATGAAACTGAGACTGCACATTCATGTACAGAAAACAACCCCCGCCCCCCTCGAAATACCGATCTGTGCACCCACATGTAATGGGAGAGGGGTGCAACTTTTATACTCCCAGCCCCCACCCAAGTTGTGTGTAAAGAGAATATTACAACACAACACAACATAAAATGCATATTGATGCGTCGCAACACCTGGGTAATCTGGCCAGAGTACTGGAAAACTGGGGGGAACGCAGCGACAGTTCATCGTTCGCGAGCGGGAACCCTGGTCAGTCAGTACGCTGACTCTGGAAAAACAGAAGAACCATGTATACCTGCACTGTACAAAACTGTATCAATTTGCAAGGGTTTTTACAATTCTGAGGTTATTAGTGTGCGACACAACAACGCGCGATGTTGATGATGCTTTTCTAGTAATGATGTGAGTGATGGAAAGTGAAAAAGGATAATAAATGTGACTCTTGGAAAGGTCTGATGAGTAGTAAAATGAAGTAGGAGACGTCGAACAATCAAGAAATATTTCACTTAACAATTCAATCCTGAACAAAAATTTTGCAAGCCTGTTCTCAATAATGTCAAATAGTTGGAAAAACTCTGGAATAGCAAGAGGAAAATTCTGCAGGGAAATTGGATTTTTGTGACTAATTAGACCTTCTAATGACGATTTTGATCTTCACTTAACATCAGAATATAGCTTGTTGATTTTCCTTTTTTAGCTACGTTTTTTGCGCAAACGCTGTCAATTGTTTTTAAGTGTGGACAAACCCGGGTCGTGGGGTGCTAGAGTGTTTTGTTTTTTGGTGTTCTTGGCAATGTTGTCTGCCGCTCACTCTATAGTAAGGTAGTAAGTAGATTAGGTGTTTTCTCTATATTTTTCCTTGCCAACAGTGTATACAACGCGCACCAAAACTCACCTATTAGGACCGCAAATAGGAGTAGTCGATGGGTATGAATTGTGTATTTTACTTGCATTTGGCTTTTGTGGTCTGAGTCAAGTAAACCTATTTGATTTGATTTGACCCAGCAAACAACAGCCCCGGGGCCTTATTCAACAACTAGCCCATTGTGCGTGTGCGCATGCAGTGCGGTTCACCTGAGTGGCGCGTGGTCATGCAAGTGGCTGCGCATGTGACACGAGTTCATCCGACCGTGCACTAGCCCCCACGTGTTCACTGGGGTGCTCGCTGGCCCAACTTGAGTATTCAACACTACCGCCTATATCCAAGTGATCACTGGTCCTAGGCGCACTCCCGCACCTTGTTAAGTGCCCTGCAAAATGGAAATTGTCATGCAACGTGTTTAAAGTAATGTAAAATGCCCTGCAAAATAGCAAGCTTGTCGGCCGTCAAAAATGTCCACTGACAAATTGCTGCAAAATGGCCGCAAAATTGGTTGAATGATCAATATATCGACAACAACTGCAGATTTTTCAAACAAATTTTGAACACAATGTAGACACGAGTGCGTTATTTACACCAAAAAAAGCTGATCCAAAAAGCTCCAATGGTTCTCAAAATATAAATATGAATGAAAGTTTGCTATTTGACGACAATTCAACAAGAAATGTTGCCGACAAGAGCGAAATTTTTAATTTAGATATATATTTTTTTTTATATATTTTATTTAATTGAAAACAGAATTTAAAAAAATTATGTTCTACTTCTTAACTTTTATCCCTAAATGCTAATACCAAGTCTGAGCGGTGGTATTGTTACTTTATTGAATATGATATGTAGCCGTAGCTGCAGCATAATCATAAATAAGGCACTGCTTTGAATATCATTTTCTTACAGACATTTTTTTGCATGTTCATGTTTGCATTTTTCAGTTCGCTAAATAGAGCGAATGATGTAAAAGCACACACATTAAACTAGGGTTGGCAAGTAGGGTTGGGGCGATATATCGTATCGAATATCGGATATCGACCATTTTTTCATATGGAATATCAATATTGAAAATTTTGAAAAAATATCAAATATTGATATCGAATATCGACCATTTTTTCGATATTTTTCGATATTCTGGTATTTTTTGGGGGGTATTTGTGATCCCATAAAAATGGCAGAAGCCAACAACAAGTGGACGCTGCAGCCAAACACGTGTATGCTTATGAATGCACAAAGAAAATCTGATTAAAAAATCGTTGGCAAAAGTTTTGAGTACTCATGCCATGAGTTGTCACATCATACATTATGCAAATGCATCCATGTTCACTTCCAAGTTCCAATGTGATTTACATTTTGTTCTGAGCAAGAACATGCAATTTATGCAAACAAAATTGCAAATGGTTGATGAAATGTGATTCACGCAGCAAATTTAATTACTCTTAAACTTAAAAATAACTGACTTTCAAGCTTTTCCAAAGCTCTTTAGTACGTTTATTACCACAGAAATGTTGAGCCTATCAATTTATATGGCTTTTTACCCACAGAGGTGATTTTAGATAGAAATGGGGCTTATTTTTACCCAGCGATTTTTATTTAAAAAAATCTATTTTCAAAAATGCGATTTTTTATAATAAAAAATCAAAAAATCGGGGTTGTAAAAAACCTACATAGAAACTTGTTGAGATTCAGTTGTTTTAGATAGAAACACGGCAACTCAAAAATTTTAAAAACTCAATTGTGTTTTTTTATTGGAGAACATGGAAACACAGGAATAAAGAAAAACACAGAAACATTTAGGTGTTTTTTCTTCATTCAAATCGGAGAAAACTATGCTGTGTTTAACTAAAAATAGGTAAGAATAAGACCCCCCCTTAAATAACTCCACCCCTGTTCGCCGAGTGAGAAAAAATAACCCCCCTTAATAGAATAATACCCTACACTTGTTGAATGTCGATTGACTATTAATACATTGACAGTTATATTTCGCGCTGTAAATACCAGAGTTGTTAGAATTACTGAACTTTTTTAAAAGTATATGTAAACGTAAAGTGTTTTTATTTTACGCACCACAAAGTACAGAAAACGTAAAATACTTATTTTTTACTCGTATGTAAATACGCGTAAATGTGGGTACTTTTCTTGTGAGTGTAGAAAACGACTACTTTTCTTCATAGAATATGTAAAAAAGCACTTGTACAGCACAACGCACAAATGATAGATAAAATAGTTTTCAAGGTCTCTTAGGTATGCTGGGAGATAAAAATCGCCGCTCTCCCGACTCGTTTCCACTTCTATTGTCTCCACAACCATTTCGATTTGGTTGCGATTTTTTTTTAAAGGCACTACCCCCGCGTATTTTAAATATTCAACGGAACCACTTCTGTAAACACATACATAGCAGAGCAGTCACTTTACAAATGTCCCACATTGAATTTTCTGAAATACGTGTTCCGTACGCGTATGCTTTGAAAATGTACGCGTACAAGTGTGCACGGTGTTTAAAAAAAAGTATATGTAAATGTATTTACTGCGTACTTGCGTACGCGTATTTTTCGAGTAAACGTACATACCTTTTAACAACTTTGGTAAATACAAGTAAACACCTTCCCGGACAAGTTCACCACCCATTTTTTTATTTCACTTCGAATGCAATATCTCTGTCCATACGGGTGTTATAAAGCTGAAACTTTGAATATATAAAGTTGTAAGACCCCCTTACTCCCCAACAATGGGGGGAGGTGCGGCGACTCACTACAGGGTGGGTCGCCCTATATGCAACAATTTTTTTTGGTGTTTTTGGTGTCCCAAACAAGTTCACCACCCACTTGATTGGCTACACTATGAGAGCCATATCTCCAGCTGTGATGGCAGTATAAAGCAGAAATTTGGGGGATGTTGTGCCAACAACCCCCCTCACAATACACCAGTGGGGCAGTTGCCGATGACCCACTAAAGCATGGCTCACTGGATATAAAGTTGACCATTTTCTAAAAACAGCCCAAGTGTCCCAAAACAAGTTCATCACCCAACTGCATTAAAAAGTGCTGCAAACACATACCTAATATAAAACCGAATCGGGTTGGAACCCTAGTTCAGCCAAAACAAAAATTTCAGTACGACACCCACCCTGTCCCATAAATGGTAGACCGAAAATTTCACTTTAAACCAATTTTTTGTTTTACACTTAAAAAGTTGGTTCACAAAGTTCACTAGAGAATGGTCTAAGGTTCAAAGCTATGTAAACAACATAACCTCTAAAATGCCTCCATAAGGAAATTTAGTTGGGGTGAAGTCTATGATGTCAAAATGATGTCATTGCAGGAACAAAATTTGACAAACTTTTCACTTTTTCATTCACCCCAAATAAATTTCCTTATGAAAGCATTTTAGAGGTTATGTTGTTTACATAACTTTGAACTTTAGACCATTCTCTAGTGAACTTTGTAAACCAACTTTTCAAGTGTGAAACAAAAAATTGATTTAAAGTGAAATTTTCAGTCTACCGTTTATGGGACAGGGTGAGTCCCCTTCTGAAAAAAATTGATTTGGCTGGACTAGGGTTCCAACCCGATTCAGTTTTATATTAGGTATGTTGTTGCAACATTTTTTTAAATGTATTTGGGTGATGAACTTGTTTTGGGACACTTGGGTCATTGTTAGAAAATGGTCAACTTTATATGCAGTGACCCATGCTTTAGTGGGTCGTCGGCAGCCGCCCTATTGGTGTATTGTGAGGGGGGTTGTTGGCAAGACATCCCCCAACTTTCAGCTTTATACCGTCATCACAGCTGTAGATATGGCTCTCATAGTGTAGCCAATCAAGTGGGCGGTGAACTTGTTTGGGACACCAAAAACGCCAAAAAAAATTGTGCATATTTACACTACCCACCCTGTAGTGAGTCGCCGCACCTCCCCCATTGTTGGAGACTAGAGGGGTCTTAGAACTTTATATATACAAAGTTTCAGCTTTATAACACCCCCATGGACGGAGATATTGCATTTGAAGTGAAATAAAAAAATGGGTGGTGAACTTGTCCGGGAAGGTGTTTATGTGGGGCACATTGGCTGGATAACACTTGCATAACACGGCTTATTATTGCACTAGAGCATGAACAAAGCAGCTAGCTTTTAGAAACTTTTACACTATACAAAAATGTCCGGCCATCCCTAGTGGCGGGCCTATCAACCCACAAAACTTTACTCTGATTTTTAAGGGAGGCACAGGTGCAAAACTGTGCAGAATGGGTCCTTGCCAATTAATGGACTTGGCTTTTTTGCATTATTGTTAAACAAGGCCTGTGCATCTGGCAATGATTGAGCTGAGCATAATCATATTATGCAATGCTTTGTTTTTTACTCAAGTGCAGGCTGCAGTGTTTGCTGGGGCCAGATCCAATTAGAAGGCAAGGCGCACTTGGGGCCCCTAGCTGTGCCCCCTTGCATGCGCTCACTCGTCTGTAGGGCGCCTGAAATCCGCCTCACGTCCTAATTGAATTTGGGACCTGCGACCACAAGTGCTTTAGTCCCTTCAAGAGCTGATGCAAGTTTTCTTCAATCTAGAGCTATCATTCAATTTCAATGTGCCACAATCGTGTTACCATCTATTGCCTTCAGTATCATAAAAATGAGTACAAAATGGGACATTTTTAGCACTAGACACAGCAAAAATGTGTCTGTGATGTGTACCTAGTGGAAGCACGTGCAAGTGCCTTCACAGAGGCCCCAGCCCGCTTCCGCAAGTCTTAGTTGTTAAAACATATTTTTACTAGAAAAATATGTATACTCGAGTACTGGGTAAATACGTCTACGTTTCCTCTGAAAAAGGTACCTGTACTTGCGTTGACAGTACAAGTACGGAATGTGTATTTCAGATAAGCTTGTATTTATTGAGTTAAGCTTTTTTGAGGTTTAGATGTGAAAAAGTAAGAGGAAATAGAGAGATATAGCCAAAAACGGGTATATCAGCCAGCGCATTTACAGCCAAAACGCTGCAAATAAGCACAAAGTACATGAGTTAATGAATTTGTAAGTGAAAATTGGCAAAAAGTATGAAGTTTATTGACTTTGGGTAAAAAATTTAGGCCGCGTTTACACGGATTTTTTGTGACGACTCGACAACATTAAAAAGTCCACTAAGTTGAGTAAAAAGATTCCAAATTCATGAGAAGAAGTGGTCAACTATACATCCTCCCTAGGCGAAATGCATGTCAAATTGCGGAATCGTGCTTGCAGCTCAAGCGTTAAAGACGTTTGAAAACATTTTGCTTTTGTCGGAAGCTGTCGGACAGTCTCCCCACAGCTTCCGACAACAGCAAAATGTTTCCAAACGTCTATAACACCTGAACTTCAAGCACGATTCTGCAATTTGACATGCATATTCGCCTAGGGAGAATGTATAGTTGACCACTTCTTCTCATGAATATGGAATCTGTTTACTCAACTTATTGGACTTTTTTATGTTGTCGAGTCGTCACAACAAAATCCGTGTAAACGCGGCCTTAGGCAAATTTACCAAAAATACTCACTTTTACATTATCAGCTGGGGAAAGTACTTCACTCAAATTTACTAAAGAGAAAAAAATATCACTATACGTTTTCTGTACTCAGGGCTGAGTAAATAAGAACTACTGTTCGTTTATGTATATTTTCAAAAAAGTATTACCTACTCGGAAAAACAACGTGGCCACACGCTTCACGATCCTGAGGTCATTTTTTGACGTAGGCGTCTATGTAGACCCATCTGTAAATCTTTACTCATCATATCTTCACTTGATTCAAGGAATATCTTCACTTTATTATGTGAAAAGTAACAAACAACATCAAAAATGGTCATTTTTGACGTTTATTGTCACCAAAATTACATGACGGAAATCCATTAGAGCACATACCGTATTTCCTCGAAATACCCCCCCCTCGTTTGACCCCCCCCCCTCTCGAGACCACTTTGAAACAATCACCTCCCCATCGAAATACCCCCCCCCAAATTGAGTGTAAAGGGAACGTACATGACAATAACTGTAGTTTGTGTTCTGTGTACTGCAGAACACACGTTAAAACAATGTCGGTGTCACGTTAGAACAGTGTACATACCATCTACATACTAATATTAGTCTACAGAACCTTATAAATGGCGGTTTTTGTTGCATTTTTCGACGTCTGCGTACGTTTCAGATAGTGATGGAATGGCGCCATGGCGCTGGCGCCATTTGAGGGCGCCAAAGGGCGCCGCGCCATGGCGCCATTGGCGCTTGGCGCCCTTTTTCTGTGGCGCCCTTGGCGCCTGGCGCCCACATTCTGAAAAGCGCCATGGCGCCCTTGGCGCTTGGCGCCCTTTTTCCGTGGCGCCCTTGGCGCCTGGCGCCCTGCTTTAGAAGGGCGCCAAAAAGGCGCCAGCAAGGTTTCACGGTGAGTGCTGTGTAAACGGAAAAAAATGAAAGCCGCATCCGTGGATGATCTAAATTCGCCAGAAAAATGGACGGAGTGGTGTGAGTGGGTGGAAATCTTTCGTCCAACGGTTCATCACATCTGTCTGACGGATCAGAAGACAAGAATGATGGACCGTCTAACTTGCAAAATCATAAATTAATGGATTTAAATCGTTGCAATTAGGAAACATTGTTTGGAAAGGTCTATTTGTAATGAATGGATTGTTGTCAAATGACAATTTCCATTACGTTTGAATTCGTCATGTATATTTTATTCAAAAATTTTTTGTTCCTAGCCTTGTTTTTGGTCATTACATCCTGGAGAACGCGCATTAAGATCTGAATGCGCGTACAATGGTGCTGCAGAAACATTTTTAGCACACGCATGGTGTTGTAGGCACTTTTTTTATTTTGGCGCCCTTGGCGCCTGGCGCCCTATTTTCCAAATGGCGCCATGGCGCCCTTGGCGCTTGGCGCCCTCTTTCCGTGGCGCCCCTGGCGCCTGGCGCCCACTTTCTCAATGGCGCCATGGCGCCCTTGGCGCCTGGCGCCCTTTTTCTGTGGCGCCCCTGGCGCTTGGCGCCCACTTTCCGAATGGCGCCATGGCGCCCTTGGCGCCTGGCGCCATTTTTTCTGGCGCTTTTCCATCACTAGTTTCAGACGACAATTTCGTACTTGGTTTTCAAAAATTTTCTTGTGAAACAAACCCCCCCCCCCTCGAAATACCCCCCCCTCGTTTAACCCCCCCCCCTCTCGGGACCACTATGAAACAATCACCCCCCGGGGGGTATTTCGAGGAAATACGGTAGTCATTTTCACTTGTGTTTGATGTCGGGTAGTCGCTCGTGACCATGATATCCAACACAGCAAAAAATGGGTTCGTGAAGTGTGTGGAAGTGCGCTCTGTGAAGACACTTCCACTCACTTCCACACACTTCACGAAGTTTTCGGTGAAGTGTCTTCCACTCACTTCACCTAGCTTCACGAAGACCGAAATTCGTGAAGTGCACTTCACAAACTTTTGCAGCATACTTTGCATGGTTCGTGAAGTGCCGTGAAGGATCTGGGATGTAGTGAAGTGTCTTCACGCCGACATTGTGCGTCTGCGTGAAGACACTTCAGGACACTTCACCGCGCGTCATACCCATTTTTTGCTGTGCAAGTATATGCGTTTGCAAATAAATTTGAAATATTGATTGCCAAATCAAATTAAACAAACTATGAAATACGTCTATGAAAACGTAACTTAGAGCGATGCACACGCCTCACCATCCCCCGCTTGCAGAAAATACCTTTAAAAGTGTATCCGGTTTTGTGAGACTGCATTTGGTGGGAATTTGTGACTGCTTTTGTGACACTGTTCACTTTCTAAAGTGCTGAACACATTTGAATAAAGTCAAATATGATAAGTGATATCATTTCTTATCATATTTGATCTTACTCAAGCGTATTTAGCACTTACAAAAGTGAAAAGTGACAAAAACGTCAAAAATAGATATTTTTGCGCTACATGACCAACGGGTTTACATGGCCGCCGGCACAGGGTCAACCTTTTTGCAGTGAAATGTAAGCTGTCTAATTTAGCAAAACCCCTATCAATATTTAATGCGTGGCTTTTCCGTTTCACCTCGTTCGAAATTAACACACCGGCACAAAATTCTCCACCACAACCAATAATAAATAATTCTCCAATTTGAAAAAGGATATGTTTGGTTTTAATCTGGTCATTTCCAAGTATCGTTTGCGGACGCACAAAAAATTCGTAGCATGTGAATGTGCACCGATATGTTTGTCCAATCCAAGAGCGCTAGTGGTACGCCGCAGTTGTGGTTCTGAATGGCGCCAGCGCCTCCCGCTGCCACTCCCGAACCCTGGAAAACGCCCTGCACAATGTATAATATCATGTAAAATAGCAAACAAAGTTGAAAGGCTCTTGCATTTTCCCACGCATGTTGCATCACTTTTTACACATGGCTTTTGACTTTTGCATCACATCTGACATTTTATTTTTTTACAGGGCATTTTACAGGGTCTGGGATTGCCCCCAATGTCTGATATTTTTTGTACTTTCCCTATTTCTAATTTTTACGCGGGTTTTTTCAACAGCGGGTTGTGTTCGACAAATTTAAGCTTATAATATTTGTTTGGAACCTTTGTTGTAACTTATAAACACGTCAATGCTTTTTTTCGCTAAAAAGCTTTATCTACCGGTTTTCCAATTTTCCAAAGTTCTACATCAAACAGCAGCTGCAAGAAAGCCGCAAAATGAAACGGTTTCATATTGGAAGAAATTTTGAATTAGGTCATTCATTTTTATGAATTTTTTCCCCCGGGGGCCTTCCCAGACCCTGTAAAAAGCCCTGCAAAATGTCCAATGTTATGCAAAGTGGCAAAAGTCGTGGAAAATGCCGTGCAAAATGGCAAAAGTGGCACGTTGCATGACATTATACATTTTGCAGGGCTTTTTCCAGGGTCTGAGACTGGCACGAGCGTCATTGTCTACCCTTTCCCAGCACTATGAGCCAGCTGCGCTTATTCTATTTTATGGTTCGCGCCGCCCCGCGCAACACAAAAATTGGTTTGCAATGAAAAACGATATGTGCCGCGGGCAGCGGGGGCGACCATTTGGGTACTTGCGCGGTGGCAAATTGTTTGAAAAAAAATTTATAAATACGTTTTAAGTGTTTTTGACAATCAGCTTCCGAATCGTTCTCAGAAGAAGTGTTCAAGCTTCATTTTCGAATTTACGGATGTATGGAATGGTTTGATACTTTGTGGATTGTGTGCTACTAATTGGGATCACTTCTAATTCTAACCTGAAATATACGAACGAAGATAGGTACATACGAATTTCGAATCTCTGAATTTTCGATTTTTCGGCAAAAATGGATCATTAAGTGCTCTTTCCACCGGATAAAAATATTCGAAAATAAATTTTCTTAAAAAAATTGTTTGCCATCGTCGCTTGATGCACAGCATGCATATACGTATATAATAAATATAAAGTAGATGTATAATATTTACCTGTGGCTGCTTGTAGTATCTGCAAAGTGGTTTTCTTGTATTCTTTGTGTACCTAAATGTGAATCTATACTTGAAATAGTGTGTGCACTTGGTTTGGTCAGTTTGAATGTCTAGGACAGAGTGTGTTTTCTTCGCTAATGGTCTTCCGAGGAGCTATGCAGAGTTGTTAAAAATACTGAACTTTTTTGAAAGTAAATGTAAACGTAAAGTATTTTTTTTTACTCACAGGTGAGTACAGAAAACGTAAAGTATTTTTAAAATACTTTTACACTGCGTAAAACATGTGTAAAATACTTTTTGTCAGAAAAAAAACGTAAAAACAAGTATTTTTTCCAGAGAAAACGAAAAATATTTTTTAGATAAAACGTAAAAATAGGTATTTTTTCACAGAAAATGTAAACGTGGGTGTTTACTCTCAAAAAATAATGCAAAAATCAGTATCTTTTTCGATTTTCACTCTGGAACACATCAAAAATCTGTTTTCTCTCCTGATAAGTATTTCTTAGTCCTCGAAGGTATTACCTCGAATTAAT
Source organism: Sphaerolaimus hirsutus (assembly GCA_964036195.1). NCBI lineage: Eukaryota > Metazoa > Nematoda > Chromadorea > Monhysterida > Sphaerolaimidae > Sphaerolaimus > Sphaerolaimus hirsutus. Next base: position 23,566,171 of record OZ038460.1, read on the forward strand.
CTCCTTTGAATTTACCCCCCCCCCCACGAATTAAGCCCCCCCCCCAAAATGGGCTGGGGAAATAATAACCCCCCTCGAAATAACCCCCCCCCCCAGAATGATGTACATCATGTATGTAATTTACATGATGTAAACTGGTGGAAAATATAAATGAGAAAATCACTTTATTGTATTTTACAAATCCTACATGCAACCTGTTAGGCTCTCATCTTGTGTGAGGGTGCCCCCAAGTATTTACTATATATACCCTAGGGGGCAGCACCCTCAGGCCACCCTTGCTGCAGAAAAATTTTTTTCTTGTGAGATTATTATGAAAAATGAGGTACCTGATTTCTCATTTAAATGTGCCACCAGTTTATTTATTACTGCTTACCGTAAATGCTCCAATAAGTATTTTGATAACTCGCATTGTATTTTTCGACACCTCAAGAACTCAACTGTTTAATTAACTCGTATGAGCATGGCATCGTAAAGCATCCGCGTCAAATCAAAAGGTATGCATCCGCGTTTAAGCGTGCTCCACTTCAGCAGCCTGTGAATCGGCTTATTGGAGTTTATTGGCTATTATTGGCTTATTGGATGATGTTTTTTTAAATATTCTTCTTTGGGGGTCGGATTATCGGAGGGGGTCGGATTATTGGAGAGGGTTGCGTTATACTTACACAACGTGCCAAAGGGGGTCGTACTATTGGAGAGGTCGCTTTATTGGAGGGGGGTCGTCCTAATAGAGCATTTACGGTATTTGTATCGCAGCTAATAAACTTGTTTGTGTAGCAATCTACGTTTTTACGTTTAAATACTGTATTTGCTTGAATAATCCCCCTGGGGGATTATTATTTCGTCAGACTTTTTTCAGGGGGGATTATTCAAGGGGGGAAATTATTCGAGGGGGGGGGGAATAATCATTTCGTCAAAGTTATCCAGCATGTTTATATCAATTCATTTTGCAAAATACACTTTTTCCAAGATAGGTAAAATACATTTTTGTTCAAATTTCACACTTCATTGAAATTCAATTTATCAAACGCCTGAAATTAGTCAGCGTCAGCGTCAGTGTACATTAATTGTGTACAATGTTGCACATTCCATTGCATTGATGCACACCCGATGTACTGCACTTCCATTCGATGAATCAAACCAGACATGTCTTTTTTGCTTGGTCTGGCGTCATCGATTGTCTTTTTTAAGATGAGCAGTATTTTTAGTTCATCCATGGGGGGATTATTCAAGGGGGGAATTATTTTTTCCTCACGCGCCCAATAGGGGGGGGGGTTATCCGAGGGGGGAATTATTCAAGGGGGGGGGAATTAATCAAGCAAATACGGTATATCCTATTTGGACACATTTATTACCCGTTTTAGTACTCTAAATGCCTACTCTTTACTATGATCCTTACGAAAATTTCTGACGAAATAATAAACCCCCCTTCGTATAGACCCCCTCGAATTAATCCCCCTCAAATTTTGCTGGCAAAATAATGAACCCCCATGGAGGTATTTCGAGGTAATACGGTAACTTTTTTTCTATTTTTGTCAGTTTCTGTCTGGAAAAACGACATTTTCTGTCCCCTTAAAATACGTTTTCCGTACTCGCGTACTTTCAAAAAGTACGCGAGTAAGTCAGTACCGGTATTTTTTCGGCAGGAAACGTAAATGTATTTACGCAGTACGCGTTTACGCGTATTTTTCGAGTAAACGTAAATACGTTTTAACAACTATGATTTTCTGTCCCTTTAAAATACGTTTTCTGTACTCGCGTACTTTCAAAAAGTACAAGAGTAAGTGAGTACGGGTATTTTTTGCGAGGATACGTAAACGTATTTACGCAGTACTCGAGTATCCGTAATTATCGAGTAAACGTAAATACGTTTACAACTGCGGAGCTATGCACACTGGTTGTCAACTGGTTCTTCCATGCAGAGTTGGAAAAACGTATTTACATTTACCCGAAATACCCGGTTATTCGGGTATTTATATTTACGTTTACGTTTACGTTTTTCAAAAATACCATTACGTTTTGTTACGTTTTCCCGACGAAAATACCCGGGTACTAGGGAAAACGTAAAAATTCTGATATTTAGTAGTTTCTTAGTGGCCGCGCCCTCAGACGGAACTGCATACTTCCTTGAATTCTCTACGGATTTTGATCGTTGAGCACTTAAAATGATGAGAATGATGTGGCGATCTCATTGGTGCAGCGATTAGGATGATTACAAACAATAGCTAAAACATTTTATAAACACACATACATAGTCACCATTGTTTATCGACATAGTCGATGCCGCACAGAGAATGTAGGTAACTGTATTTTGTCATAAACTGACAACAAATTATGAACAAAATAGTGAAAGAAATGTCATATTTATGATTAAAAATTCAAACCAATTCCAGGTACCCTCTTCAGATAGGTGTGGCAGATTTCACAGTATATTTGATATGGAGTGTTTTTCCAAAATAGACTAAAACAGTTTTAAAAGTTTCAATGCACTGAACTTACTGTCTGTTCCCCTTACATCGGTGGCTGTAGAGTGACCATTTAGCCATGGACTTGTGAATAAAATAATCAATTTGGGGTCAGAATAATTTGAATAAAAATTATGTATCAGATTTAATTACAAAAAGGTGTAATTTTTGCCCATTTTATGTTTATCTCATCGCTGTTCGTGTTATATCGTTATCATTTGTTATAGTTGTCTCACTCATGTTGTTGATGTGAACTGTTGATGTGATGTCACTCAGTGCTAAAAACGTGAAGATATTGCATGGAAATCAGCGATTACCCATCCAAAGATGAAAATAATGGTTTTTTACCAAAGCACAGTGGCAAATACAACACATATGTATAACATTTTTACGTTTACGCTTTTTTTTACGTATTCCTTGGTATTTTAAAAATACCTTACGTTTTAGTATTTATACTTTTAATTTGGAAAAGGTATTTACGTTTACGTTTACGTTTTCTAAAAATACCAGTATTTGTACAACTCTGCTTCCATGTCAATTCAGATTTGAGTTGACGGGTCGGAGGACAATTTGCAAGTGCGCATTCGACAAGATGTCGAAAGGGAATTAATTCACAGCAAAAAATAGGTTCGTGAAGTGTGTGGAAGCGGACTGGATGTACGTGAAGCGCCCTCTGTGAAGATACTTCCACACACTTCACCACACATCACGAAGTTTTCAAGATTGTTTGTGAAGTGTCTTCTACACATTTCACCTATCATCACGGCGGCTGAAGTTCGTGAAGTGCACTTCACGATCTTTTACAGCATACTTTGCATGGTTAGTGAAGCGCCAGGAAGTGCCAACCAGCGCTTCACAGCGTCGGGAAGTGTCGACATGAAGACACTTCACAACGCTTCACGACGCATCCCACACCCTTTTTTGCTGTGATTGGTAATGGTATGTGCTGTGCATGTGAACGAGGGTCGGCGACGCATCAACTTATATCTGACTGGAAACCCCTCGACCCAGTTGACACCCGGTGTCATTGTCAACTAGTGCGTGTGCGACCTTTGTAACAAGCAAATTAAGAGATACGCAAACTCTTCATAGTTGACTTCAAATTTTTCCCATTTATCCCGTTTCTTCTATTGAAATGCGTTCTGAAAATTTATACGGGACTTCTTGTAGTGAAGGGCTGGGGTCTATAAACACTTTGCAAATGTAAAGTAAAATGTGTAAATTTTTTTTCGCTTTTATAATCCTAAATTGCCCGTCAATAGCACGAATAACAGTCGGAAAGCCCGATAAAACGTGTCGGGCAAATTTGGCTACCACAATGAGCATAAATCTTCAACAAATGGCCCACCCCCGTTGCAGGTCAGACAGCGCCGCGTCTATAACCACCCCAGCCGTTGGAGACCCCTTCGGAGCCCCCCACCAAGGGCAGCTTTCCACCAGGTGCCACACCCACACCCTGCACCATGCCCTGGACGATGTCAAATGTCATGCTATGTTCACATTTGACATTTTACATGATGCTTGACATTTTGCAGAACATTTGACATTTTACACGGCATTTTACAGGGTCTGGGAGTGCTCCCAGTTTATACTATCAAAATCAATCGGCGCAATCGGTGAATCATCGCAATCGCTACCGTAATCCAAAGAATTTTGCGCCAATTACGCAGTTTGCAGCCGGTAATAATACACTTAGACAGGATTTTGGTGCTTTTGGCAATGAGCCAAGTTTTGCGAGAGTGCCTCAAAGTGCCAGGGAAAATATATTGAATGGTGCCGCGGAATTAAATATCCAGTCGGGTTACCCGACAAGGTGGGTGGGCGGATTTTTTTTCAATTTTATTTTTGAAGGTCTGTAAAATATGAATATGAAAGGGTTTTTGTTAGAGTTCGTTGATGTCAAATTGCGCTGTATTTCTATCCATTGCGGTCATTTTAATTCCTTAAAATTGGGAATTTTTTGTTAGCTGTTGTTTTCCAGATTTTCCCCTTTGATATTTTGATTGCAAAATCCACTATGCAAATTATTTCTATTATCTACCCTGCTCAATTGTGCAAGAATTTTTTGAACAATACTGATGCCTCTTGGGCAGGGTTGGTTTTATAAAAATCATTTGTATCATTTGTATAAAAATAGTATGAAAATGTATTTTATTGTAATTCTATTCTTGTTTCATTTTATTTTATCCCAAAATGTTAATAAAATAATAAAATGGAACCATTTTACAAATTTATTACAAAGATTGTACAAAATTTTTACAAAAAATCAAATCCTGCATGCAATGCCAGCAAAATGTTATCATTAGACCTAAAGATGAAAAACTCTCAAGTGAAATTTTTATCATTACTTTGCAAAAGGTTGCCTGCAGTAGGTATTGTTAGCTAGTTAAAAGTGTAAGGTTATAATTATTGATAACAATGGTTTGCATTTTTGGTACAATGACTACTAATGTGTGCACTGTGCAGGGTGTAAAATGTCATGCAAAGTGTCAATTGTCATGACAAATGTAAAATAAAGTGTCAAATGTCATGTCAAATGTCAAGCAAACTGTCAATTGTCATGACAAATGTCATTCAAAGTGTAAATTGTTTATTCAAATCATCAAATATTTTTGTATCCAAATTTTATGTTTTTGTATCCAAATCATTTTGTATCAAAATCTGATGTTTGCATAAGATTTAGATACAAAAACAACAGGATTTGGATACAAAACATAAAATTTGGATACAATGTGCTTAACACTTGACACTTTAACTTGTATTTGTCATGACAATTCACACTTTACTTTACATTTGTCATGACAATTGATGCTTTGCATGACATTTTACATGACATTTGACACTTCACAGGGCTTTGTACATCCCTAAGTTCCCAAAATAGACAGGTAGAAATTCAAGCAACACAATAAAAAAACTTACAAATATGAATTTCTATACAATTTTACAAAAATTCGATTTTTTTATACAATTTTACAAAATTTTTACAAAAATTCGAATTTTTCTACAATTTTTTTTGCTGAAATTTTCCATTTTATGTTATTCTTAAATTGTCCATTTTATTTTTATTTTATTTTTATTATTGTCTGTGATTTTGCCAACCTTGCCTTTGGGCATTTCAAGAAGTTCACATGAAACCATTGTGTGCGGCAAAGATTTTGCAAATTTCAAATTGCTAATTTGCAATTTGCATTATATAGGTAATTAATAAGCTTATACAAAGCCTAAAATACATTTACATACAAAAATATGTTCTTACGTATCTTTAAATTTTCCATTTTGTAGTAAATAACCCCTTTCAAAACATGTCTCTAATAACCAATATTTATTTCATTGAAAGCGCCTAATCATAAAACTATGAAGTATGACGTCAGTCAGTCAATTGGTGGAATACAACTCAATCAAAATTAATTCGTTCATAAAAAACGTCGCTTATGCCAGAGAAAAGATACATGGCTGTCTGTGCTCTATTTTATCCCCAATGATTACATTCATTTACTTTCTTTTGATGTAAGCTATCATGCTATGTATTTTATGCAAGCTACCTATGCATTTGTCCTATCTCTAAAGTTGATGGTGGGTGGGTGTACCATGTGTAGTGATGTAAACGCACCGGCCACCGAGGCACCGGCACCGGCACCGGTGCCGGTGCCGGTGCCTTTGCGATTTGCACAGGTTTGCACAGGTCCATCCCCTGTACTGGTTTCCCTTTTCCCGAATGCCACAGGTACAGTGCGGTGCCAATTTTTGCTGGTGCTTTTTGGTCATTTTTTCAGAATGCCACCGGTGCCGGTGCGGTGCCATTTTATTCCGGTGCCTTTAACACCACTACCGTATTTCTCCGTGTAGAGGACCCCCCGTGCACAACACAACAACACCCCCCGTTACACAGCTGCATAGCACCCCCGGGGTGCTATGCTAAGTTTCAAAAAATCACCCGATTTGAATTGCTTAAATACTGTGCCTGGCACGCGCCACTCATTGTAATTCGGCCGCGCGCATTTTTTCATTGAATTGCTGCACGCTGGGAACCAAAAAGAATCCACTGATTTTGGGGTGTTTCCGTGTATAACACCCCTGACCTAACACCCGGGTGTTAGGTATACAAGTTTAAAGAAATATGCTGGAAAGGGTATCAAATTTGTATAGCACCCGGGTGCTATACACGGAGAAATACGATAATGACATGTATTGCGTATACCGTATTACCTCGAATTACCCCCCCCCCCTTGAATTACCCCCCCCCCCCCGCCCCCTCGAAATACCCCCCTCAAATTCGGCTGAGGAAATAATAACCCCCCCCCCTCGAAATACCCCCCTACAATTGAGTGTAAAGAGAACGTATATGAGAAATACCACATTTTGTGATCTGTACAATGCAGAAACACGTTAAAACTGATGATTAGGTGATGTTAGGGAAGGGTTTATGTGTATATATACAGTTTTATATGCCCATAAACACATACAAATCTATGTAATTCTTTGATTTTTCTGCGTTTGAGTATGTGGAATTTCCGAGAAATTTCTGGCGTAATTATAGACCCCCCCTCGAAACCCCCCCCCTCGAATTATCCTTCCCTCTAATTTTTCTGGCGAAAAAATAAACCCCCTGGGGGTATATCGAGGTAATACGGTATTCATTCCTTCTTGATTGAGGTAAATTCATATTTGCGAACATTCATTCGTGCATGCAATGTTTTTATAAATATTATTATCTTGATTGCAAAGACCCGGTTCATGTAAATAGGTTTATTTATAAGTGGTTTAAATTATAATAATAAATATGATAAATAATTTTTACAATGTCGCTGTCCAATGTCGCTATCGTTCTTGGACTTCATGCACAAAGTTAACAAAACCACGTCCACAAGCCAGAGTTGTTAAAATACCGGTATTTTTGGAAAGCGTAAGCGTAAGCGTAAATACACTTTCCAAATCTTGAGTATGGATACTGAAAGCGTAAGGTATTTTTAAATACCTAGGAAAGCGTAAATAAAAGCGTAAGCGTAAAAATCTTTTAGAGGCTTTTTGCTCAGTGAATTCTTTCCAAATGTCCACTTAGTATATTCTGCCCTCATATTTTGTTTCGTTATTCATCGGCAGCAAAGGCCTTTTTCAAAGGCGTAAAACTAAACTGTGTGAAAAGCTTTTTTACGCTTTTAGTACCCGGGTATTTTGGCCGGGAAAGCGTAAACAAGCGTACGGGTATTTTATGAAAGCGTAAGCGTAAGCGTAAGTATAAATACCCATTTACCCGGGTATTTCGGGTAAGCGTAAATACGCTTTCGCAACTCTGCCACAAGCTCATTCATGTTGACTTGGTTTGATTCAGAGTTGTTTAAAGTACCGAACTTTTTTCAAAGTATACGTAAACGTAAAGTATTTATTTTTTACTCACCCCCTGAGTACAGAATACGTTAAATAAATTTCTTTAACTTTTACTCACGCGTAAACATACGTAAAATACTTTTTACTCCAGAAAACGTATCTTGAGTATTTTTGGAAAATTATGGCCCAATTTTCATTCAAAATAACACATTTTCGTACCTTTTTGACCATTGTGACCTTCAAATTCACAAGTACATGTGTTATGTGCCTATTTGAGCAATTTTTTTCCCATTTTTTGTTTTTTCTCCCCCTTTTTCCCATCTATGCCTTCAAAATACCTATAAAAAGCTTATCTAAAATACGTATTCTGTACTCAAGTACTTTCAAAAAGTATACGTAAAAGCGAGTACAGCTACTTTTTTCAAAGTATACGTAAACGGATTTACTCAGTACTCGAGTATACGTACTTTTTGAGTGAACGTAAATACGTTTTAACAACTATCGTTTGATTATATTAGCATACTTGAAAGATATCAAAAATTTAAATCCCATTTATCAATTCTCTTTATGTCGCTTTTGGGCTTTTTATCGCTTTATCGAAAATGGCACTATTTTTTGAATCCGCCCACGAGTAATGGCATCAAAATATAATGACATCATAAAATGAATAAAGTGGATTAATTTTTAATTGAAGTAAATAATCCATCGACTTCGAAGCTGTACGTAAAATTTTAGCTTCACTTTGATTAAGCTGATAATCTTTTGAATTTTCTATGCTTGCGGGAGTGGAATCCAATCAAAGCGTTCTAATTTGAGCGACTTTCTCGCTTTTTTATATTTATATTTACTTCGTTTGCTAAATCTGGATTTCTTTAAACACGGAAATTACATCCCATCTGCCACAGAATTTTTTGCTTCCGAGTACGGAAAAAACGAAATTTATTTAGCTATCCATCAAAACGCTGTTATTGCGTCCGCGAGCTGCGGGTGCAAATGCAATTGCGAACGTAAATGCAAATCCACAGCGCCACACCAGTTGACAGCCGAAATTTGCAAACCTTAGAAAATTGTTCTTACCGTATTTCTTCGAATAGAATGCAGAGTTGCGAAAGTGTAATTACACTTACCCGAAATACCCGGGTAAATGGGTATTTATATTTACACTTACACTTACACTTTCATAAAATACCCATACACTTTTTTTACACTTTCCTGGGCAAAATACCCGGGTACAGAAAGTGTATTTTTTTCTTTCAGATGGCCATGTTTTATGCTTTTGAGAAAGCATAAAATAGGGTCATGTACAAAAAATGCATTGAATGTAGAAAATATGGCAAATTTGATTTGCCTTTGATCTACAACCTTTGATCAGTACTCATGGTATTCTACAGTTTCATCATACTTTTGTAAAAAGGACAAGATCAATGGAAGTTCACCAACTGGACACAAAGTCAACTTTTGCATTGACATTTGCTGCATGTCCATTAGGGCTCGAACTCGACTCGACTCGACTCGACTCGACTCGTGACTCGAGGGTAAAATGGGGTGCCGACTCGACTCGACTGACTCGACCGGAAAAATATGGCCCTGACTCGAGACTCGAGGTTTTTTCCCGACTCGACTCGAAAATTCAGCAAATTTCGAGTCGGGGTTTCCCATTGAATCATATCAAAAATATCAATTTTTATATGACTTTTAAACATATTTTTCAAAAATTTTGCGCGCAAGCGCACATTTCCGCACCGCATGCAGCATATTTATATAATTGCTTGTCATATCTATTCAATGATGTTTAAAGTCAAGTTTCTCAACTCAAGTTGCTATACAATTCTACAGAATGAAACACACACACCAGGTCAAATACATTCCACAATGTTGGCACTGACCCAAACAGATGTAATGTACCGTATTTCCTCAAAATACCACCCCCCTTGAATTACCCCCATCTCGAAATACCCCCTTCTCAAAATGGGCACTATGAACCTAAATATAAACCCCCCCTCGAAATACCCCCCCCCCCAATTTACTGTATAGAAGAGAACGTAATGTGGTTTGTGATCTGGGAAACGCAGAACACATAATAAAAACAATGACTGTGTTATGTTAGAACTGGTAATATACCGTCTGCATACATATATAAGTTCACTGAGTGTTATAAATGACAGTTTTTGTTGCATTTTTCTATGTTTGTGTAAGTTGCAAACAACAATTTAGTACTGGGATCTCGAAAAATTTCTGGTGAAATAATAACCCCCCCCCCCCCCCCCTCGAAATACCCCCACCCCCTCAAAATTTCCACTCCAAAAAAATAAACCCCCCAGGGGGTAATTCAAGGAAATACGGTAGTTATATTTTTGCTTTATCTTGATATTAAAATCAACCGTTGGCATTAGAGTGTGTGAAAACATTGGTTGAAGAACCATTATCTGAAATTTCTGCAAGATTCATGTGAAAAAGTAACGCATCCGACTCGACTCGAGACTCGAGATTTTTGCCTGACTCGACTCGACTTTTCACTGACTCGCCCGACTCGACTCGCTGACTCGACCGGAAAAATTTTGGGGTTGAGACTCGAACTCGAGTTTGAAAAAAATCGAGTTTCGAGCCCTAATGTCCATGCTTGCATTTAAACAGTGTGCACCGCATTGCGTAATCAGTAAAACATCAACACTGAAAAACTGCCATTATTAGGGAACTTCATACCACTATAGTATTTGTTACAGTCTGAAATGTTTCATAAAAGGCTGTAAAATGTGAAATAATGCATGAAAATGATAAATAAATTGATCTAAAGGTGAGAACAGCGGTGTTTTCTAATGCTCAACAGTGAGAGCTCTTTCTAAAAAAATTTTACACTTACACTTTTTTTACACTTTCCTAGGTATTTTTAAAATACCTTACACTTTTGGTATCCATACTCAAAATTTGGAAAGTGTATTTACACTTACACTTACACTTTCCAAAAATACCGGTATTTTAACAACTCTGATAGAATGGCGACGTTCTATGTTTTCGTCAACTTTTTGCCTGCCGTTCTATTGGAGGCTGCCGTTCTATTTTTTCGTCGAACTTTTTCACACGATTTTCATTTGAACATACTTGTATTTTTACTGAGAGATGAGTGACATTTTAATGTCAGACAGACCACATACTATTAGAATTACAACCGAACCTTTTCTCAAAGCATTTGTGCCTAACTTTAAAGATAATATAATGTCGAATAGTCAATCATATATGTATTTATCCATGTGCATTTATCATACTGAATGCAACATACATGCATCAGTGATGTGATGAGCTGCGGCCAGCACTACACATTTGTTTATGCACATACACTTCAAACAGGCTCTCGATCCTGATCCCCAATTCTGATAATTGTGGGATTTTGCATCGGTCAGGGGGGGGGGGCAGTTATTCGAGGGGGTGACTTATTCGAGGATTTACGCTATTCTGTTCTAGTAGAGCGGCGCTATTGCACCACACAATTTGCAGAATGAAAGCGGGCTAGTAGTGATAATCATCTAACAGCAAACTTTCCCACCGATGAGTTGAGCTCGCTTCGGCTTCCTTTATGGTCTTTCGGTTTTTTTTTTTAAACCCGTAAATTATTTTGAAGTTTTCCACAGAGTAGGCTACTTTTGCGAGAGATCGGACCTGAGCCTGAGCATATCTACAAATGGGAGCTTAATTTTAAGTTTCACATGCATCGCTCAAAACAATGCGTTCAATCAATTGTTAACAAGAGTAAAAATAATGAATATTGGAGCAGTAGCAATTAAGAATCGATGTTTGAGCTTTTAGATCAAAAAGTAATGCCGCATACTCCGCTGGGGTAACAGCAAGCGAACATGTCCTCTTGGGGGGGGGTCTGTGTTGTGGAGTAACAAGTTAGAAGGTTCTCGTATGCGAAACTAGCCACTCACAGGCACACCCAACATAGGAAAAACATTTGAAAATAAAATACTTCTGCTCAAAATGAATAGAGGTCTTTATTTATTATAGTTTATTAGTCCAAAAAGTTTATTTCAGGAAAATTGCATTTTAAGTTTCCTTTTTAAAAAATCTAGAAAGAAGTCCAAGCCAATAAGAGGTGGAATTATTGACTTCCCAACTGTGGCAATTTTTCATGGTCCTGATAAATTTCCCTTATGATCAATTTGGGGTTGGGGAGGTTTGGGGGGGGAGTTGTTGTGGTTCGATATATAGGCTTTTTGGGGAGAGAGGAAGAAAAGGGAGATAAATTGCTAAAAGTAGGTGCAAAATAGCTCAAAATGGGTATACAAAAGCATATAGTACTAAAAATAGCTGAAAATAGCAAATAGGCAAATAGGAACCAGAACTATGATTTTGGAAGTGAAAATCTATGAAAAAGTATGAAAAATAGCGATTTTGAGCGAAAATTGGGGTAAAGTTTCTCAAAAATCGCTCCAGATAGGTAGATAGCTGGGCGATTTATGGGTGGGGGTTATGGGGTAGTAGCCCAAATCTTTGCCTCCAGGATAGATAGATAGCTGGGCGGTTTGGGGGGGGGGGGTAACCCCCCCCCCCCAACTCCCCCCATTCGAGACCCTTGCCCCCCACCCAAAAAAAATCTGTCTGGAAATCAATGTTTTCGGAAAACATGTTGTTTTGTGGTGCCAGGCGCCAGCCCCGAGCACCGAGCCGAGCTAGCTCCGCTAATGATGGACAGTGAACACGCACATTGAATTGTGTAGAGAAGCCGCAGACAACTGTGCACGCGGGCGGTTCCAGTGCACTGACAATAGCGCCCCAATAGCGCCACATTTAGTGATGTGAAAGCGCCATGGCGCTGGCGCCTGGCGCTAGCGCCAAAGCAAAAAGCGCCATGGCGCTTTTGGCGCTTGGCGCTTAAATGCTGTGGCGCCATTGGCACTTGGCGCCGTGTTTCCGAAAAGCGCCATGGCGCTTTTGGCGCTTGGCGCTAATACCAGTGGCGCCATTGGCGCTTGGCGCTACCATTTTTTAAAGCGCCAAAAAAGCGCCAGAGAATGATAATTGCGCCGCTGTGTGCATGTGCCTTATTGCCTATTTTCAGCAATTTTTGGCCATGTATGTAATTATTTTACATAGATATTTTACTCATATACTGTATTTCCTCGAAATCCCCCCTCGAAATACCCCCCCCCCTCAAAATGGACACTATGAAATAATTACCCATCCCCTCGAAATACCCCCCCCCCCCCCAAATTGAGTGTACAGAGAACATACATGACAAAACTTCAGTTTGTGATTCGGGCAATGCAAAACACACGTTTCAAACAATGAATTGTTACGTTATAGCAGTGTTACACACTTAAATAAGTCAATAGACTCCTACCTATATATGGCGGTTATTGTTGTATTTTTCTACGTCTGCGTACGACAATTTAGTACTGGAATTTCAAAAAAGTTCTGGCGAAATAATAAGCCCCCCTCGAAATACCCCCCTCGTTTAACCCCCCTCAAAATTCTCACTCTGAAACAATCACCCCCCGGGGGGTATTTCGAGGAAATACAGTATGTAATTTAGCTATTTTTACCCTGTTATCTCACAGTTTGCACTTTAAATCTTGAAATATCCAATAGATTGAAACGCTGCAACCCCCAACCCCCAGACAATCGTTCAGCTTCTACCACTTCAGAGAGGCAATTTGCTATCTATTTGAACCAGTCTTAGTTACACTTGTGTGTTGAGCAGAGTTGTGCAAATACTGGTATTTTTGGAAAACGTAAATGTAAACGTAAATACCTTTTCCAAATCAAAAGTATAAATACTAAAACGTAAGGTATTTTCAAAATACCAAGGAATACGTAAAAAAAAACGTAAACGTAAAATTTTTTACACACAGTATTTGCCATTGTGATTTGGGAAATACCATTATTTTCACCTTTAGATGGGTCAATCGCTCCATCTGCACCACTTTCTGTTGTAAGTGTGGCCAAGTCCAACTACGCTGGTGATTCTAGGGGAGTCCCAGACCCTGTGAAATGCCTTAAAAATGTCAAATGGCGTGCAAAGTGTCTAAAGTCATGCAAAATGCCCTGGAAGGTGGCAAATCTTTGCCATTTTGCTGGGCATTTTACATGAGTTTTGACATTTGCATGAAATTTTACATTTTACAGGGCATCCTACGATTGGCACCAGAGCTTGCACTTGCCCTGCCAGTTTCAAAACGTGTGCTACTCACAGTTGTTGCAAGTGGCGTCGTCGGAATTCATCACAAAAAAATTATAAACGCAAGACTCCACAAATAAACAAAAAGGGTTCTGTGTTCAGCATTTGAACACATTCATGAATATTTATGTACCAAGTATTCCATGTGTATTAATTGCAAGCGGGATTCACTTTTTTATACACCACTTTTTGTATGTACCTAGGTATATAAGTTACGTTTATGCAAAAACATAAGAATATTGTTGACCGCAGGTGGTGCGGCCCATTTGAACATGTGCACGTGTGAACGATCACAAGTTTTTTACGTTTTCACTAGTACCCGGGTACTTTGGTCAGGAAAACGTAACAAAACGTAACGGTATTTTTGGAAAACGTAAACGTAAACGTAAGTATAAATACCCGAATAACCGGGTATTTCGGGTAAACGTAAATACGTTTTTCCAACTCTGGTGTTGAGCAAGAAAACTTATTGATTTCCATTATTTGACCATTTTTGTCTTTTTGGAGGCACTACAAGTTATTGAAAGTGAAGAAAATAGTACTTTGTCTCACCTGTATCATTAAAGGCAATATCATTTTGGCGCTGGCGCCATTGGCGCTTGGCGCCATGGCCCCGTGGCGCCTTTGGCGCTTGGCGCTAAGGTCCAGAAAAGCGCCATGGCGCTTTTGGCGCTTGGCGCCATTTTGCTGTGGCGCCATTGGCGCTTGGCGCTAGTTCTGGAAAAGCGCCATGGCGCTTTTGGCGCTTGGCGCCAAAAGTCTGGCGCTTTTTACATCACTAGGCCCACATTGTATTATTATGTAGAGAATGTAGGGCGCTCAGGGGTCTCCAATGGGGGAAGGGTTGGAGGCACCTCCCTTCTGCCCTTCTCGCCCTCCTCACCCTCCTCGCACCCATTTTGCCTATTTTTAACCTACTTTTAGCGATTTTTCCCCTTTCTGCGTTCTATACCTTGAAAAAGCCGATATACTGAGCCCCCGCTAGACCCCCGCCCCAACCCACCAAAAGCAGGTTATCATCTAAATATCTATTTCTCCCTAGGAGCGATTTGCTATCTACCGTATTTGCTTGAATAATCCCCCTGGGGGATTATTATTTCGTCAGACATTTTTGAGGGGGGAACTATTCGAGGGGGGGAGTTATTCAAGGGGGGAATTATTATTTCGTCAAAATTTTCAAGCATGTTTCCATCAACTCATTTCCCGAAACATGTCTTATAAACACAATAGCGTGCCATTTTTGTTAAAATTAGGTAGAACAAATTAATCAAATCTTTAAAGGGGGGATTATTCGAGGGGGGGAATTATTATTTCCTCACTCGTCTTACAGGGGGGGGGGGGTTATTCGAGGGGGGGAATTATTCAAGGGGGGAACTATTCAAGCAAATACGGTATTCAGCCCCCGTGAGAGTCAAAATCCTGGAGATCCCTGAAGGCGCCCGAAACACATACATACATTGCGCACGCAACTGGGGCGCCTGGGGTTGAATTGAATTCGAGCTCAGTATTGTTTAGCTGGCGCCATGTTGGCGCGAGCGCCACAACCCCGGCGCCATTGCCGATGCATCTGTGAGCGCTGCGACTGTGCTGGGGCTAACGATGGCAAAAAAATATTCGAAAACTGGAAAACGTTTTCGAATTTTCGAATTTTTTAGGACTTTTCGAATTTTTATTGCACCCTTGAAGAAATATTTAAAAATCGATTTTTTTTGTATAAAAATTCGAAAATTCGAAAAAGGTTTTCAAATTTTCTAAGCTTTTTCCTATTTTTGGTTGAAAACGCATTAAAAAATGCAGAAACGCGATCCAAAACATCAATTTTACATTATGTTTTTGTAGCGGTAGAGTAATAAATGTGCAGATGTGTCTGCAGAAACAGCTCAGAAGACTGTAAAGCATGATGAAAAAAATTTCGATAAGTCCTAAAAAAGATACGAAAATTCGAAAAGTCATCAAAAAGATTCAAAAATTCGAAAAGTCATCAAAAAGATTCAAAAATTCGAAAACTAAATTCGAAAATTTGAAAACTATTTTCTCAAAAAAATCGAAAAGTCGTTTCAGAAAAAACACTTAAAAATTTGAAAACTTTTTTTCCAGAGGGTTAGCCATCGTTAGGTGGGGCAGGGCTGCAGTGCCGCATTTTCGATGTGGCCGCGCGACTTGGGGGCAGAGATGATTACTTTGCAGCCCATGTGACCCCGCATTCGCAGCGCCGCAAAATTTCTGCATTTTTTCTGCTTGGTTTTTTCCTCTGTCAATCGAGGCAGGTTAAGGACTGACAAGTTGCAGAATTTATTTTTTGGCCCATATCTGCTTTTGCGGCCGCGACGCACGGCGGTCGCCGTGCGAGTTTGACGGAAGTAGCGTATAGCATTCTCGTGATGGCCCATTGGGCGGCAGTGTGGTCATTCTGACATGTTGTGTACTATAACATGTTGTGGAATCTGACATGCCGCCATGGGAATGTAACATGTTGTGGAATGTAACATGCCAAAACGTGAAAGTAACATGTCCAGCGTGAAAGTAACGTGCCAAAGCCAAAGGTGAATGTAACATGTGAAGCGTGAACCTAACATGCCCTGCACAAGTGGTCGCAATGCATGTTTTTTTGGAAAGTCATTTTGGAAAATATAAAGATTTTTTGTTGTGATGGTAATTTTTGCACAGATTGTTTTTTTGTTAAAACTTACTTGTTATTTGAATATTTTGCTTTGACTTTTACACTGATAGTTGTGAATGTTTGTTGCTGATTTTTCTTATCTTTTTGGTAATGTGTACTAATATATTTACTAAGTTGTATGTGTGTGCTGTAGGGTTGGAAAACATCGATTTTTTTAATGACCCCAATGTTTTTTAAAATAATTTTTTGAAATACAAATTGCTGAGGTCAAAATTAGTCCCATTTTCTCCAAAATAACCTCTGAGAGTAATAAAAGACATGTGAATTGATAGGTAGTGCACAGTTATTCTTTATGTGGTAATATAGGTAAACTGGTGGAAAATATAAACGGGAAAATCACTTAATTGTATTTTACAAATCCCACATGCAAGCTGTTAGGCTTTCATCTTGTGTGAGGGTGCCCCTGAGTATTTACTATATATAACCTAGGGGACACCCCCCTCAAGCCACCCTTGATGCAGAAAAATTTTTTTTCATGTTTTTTTTCTGGCAAATATAAATGGAACTTCCATACAAATTTTTGTTCCTGATGAAACAAAAATTATTGATTAATTTTTTTCTGGACATTTGAGACCAAAAAGTTTTTTTGACATTGGTAGATTGTAATCATGTGCAACTTTTCTACCCAGTCAGAACCCCCAGAAGCCCCACACAATGGTGGCGTTGTTGATCAAACATGAAAAAATTTTTTGGAGAAAAACGTAGGTTTGAAAAAGTGAACAATCCACTATCCCAAGCTATTCATGGAGCACATGGGGGCCAGAATTGGCTTGTTTGGTTTCAGGGGCAACATATGGCTGCTCCTGGGCTCCATTTTTGCATTCAAGTATTTTTTATAGCCAATGATAAAAATGGCCCTGCATAGAGGGGGCACTTGCCTGACAGCGTGTCTGGCGCCTGCAGTGTCTTGACACAAATGACAAAATACTTGTGCCCATCCAATGTGGACACTAATTATTTGATAAAAACCTATAGGGGCCAATGGGCAATGTGCCCTGTATCTAGTGTGACTGGGATAAACAAATGAAGAGGTCATGCCCAGAAAATTGAAAATCACAGTTTTTCAATCACAACTACAATTTTGATTATCACAAAGTTTAAAATCATTGTTGTCATGTTTTTGTGGTCCATGCCTGCTTGCTGGGGGCAAGTTTTGTGGGTGTGAGTGGACCAGGGGCCAAATTATACTCCCAACTTACCAGCAGTCAAAATATGGCTGTGGGAAAGCTATAAGTAACTTTTATTTTATTTGAAAAGGACCCAACACAAGTGCATTCATTGCTTGTGTTGGCAGCACACAAAAAAAGCGGCTGTGCACTTTACTGCAGCTGTATTTTGTGTGTTTTTTGAAAATTCCCATTTATATTTGCCGGGGAAAAAATTGGAAAAAAACATTCATCAATCTGTAGCAGCAGAACAGGGGGGTGCCAGGGGGTGCCACTTGGCATATATGTAGGCAAATGTTGTGGGCAGCCCCATATCAAATGGCAGCCATATTGGGCTGCTCGTTTTCCTGTGAGATAGTTATGAAAAATGAGGTACCTGATTTCCCATTTATATTTGCCACCAGTTTACTGTAGAGCTGTGGAAAAGCTTAAAAGTGTTGAAGTTTAAAAGTAATAAAACTGTTGTATTTGCTGCGTGAATAAAATTTCATTGACCATTTGCAATTTTGTTTGCAGAAATTGCATGTTTTTGCTGAGAACACAATAAAAATCATTTTTGAAGTGAGAATGGATGCATTTCAATTCATGTTTGATATGAAACACATTGCAAAACAATGTATACTTCCCCAATGATTCACAGCCTACCTTACATGCTTAAAAGCACACAGAAATGGGTGCTACACCACAAAATTGCTTGTAAAAGCCATGGAAAAAAGAAACTGGTGTATTGCTTGCATGAAACTGTGCGTATGGGCACAAAATTTTTGCATTTTACGTAGAGCATGAGTACCAAAATTTTTTCCCCAGCAATAAAAAAAATTGCTTGCCAACCCTAGTGTGCTGTGCACTTATCTAGTGAAATAAATTTTCATATTGATGAATAATATTCAACCCACTATAATCCTAATCATTTGCACAGGGTCACCAATCAAAATATCAAAAATCAATCACTATGAATACACAACACTGTTACAAATTCACAATACTGCAATAGTCTCTTGCAACAATAGCACTATCAAGCAAGTACTGCTATGTGACACATGCATTGCAACCGGTTGTGCAGGGCATGTTACTTTCACACTTCACATGTTACATTCACCTTTGGCTTTGGCATGTTACTTTCACGCTGGACATGTTACTTTCACGTTTTGGCATGTTACATTCCACAACATGTTACATTCCCATGGCGGCATGTCAGATTCCACAACATGTTATAGTACACAACATGTGAAAGTGGATTCACCCATTGGGCGGACATCAGTCGCTAGGCTTGCGACGGAGAATCGTACATATTTACATATTTACGTGTTTTAAGAAGTTGGCCCGTTCCGGCGCGGGCAAGTGCAAAACACCATTGCGAATAACCTTCCATAAGTGGGTGTTTTCAGAAGGTATAATAAAAAAATAATCTCAGAAACTCTCTCAAAAATAAAATTTTGCAGAGACATAAATATCTATTTATGCGCAAGTGTGGAGTATCATGTCCGCCGTTTTTCAATATTTATTTTGCACATTCAAATTTGCGCGCGCGAAATTGAAGCCCGCGATCGATCAAACGAGGAAGCAAAAAAGCGCTGCCGCAACTTTTCCGCCAAAATTTCGTAGTTTTTTATAGTCGGCATGTAAGTAAAATGCGCTCAAGCAGCTAGAATTCCGGGCAATGAAGCTTTGGCTGACCCGGAGTGGTGTTGTGCCTTGAAAATCACAAACAAGTAAATTGCGGTCTTTTCATTGTGCCCTACGCGATGGGCACATGGCTGTTAAGGCTTCCTTACGTTGAGTAGGCTGGGGTTGGGTGCATTTGACATACAGCTTCATTTAACATGCAATCGTTTTTCGGCATTGGTGTGAAGTTGGCAAATTGAAAGTGTGGGGTGGTCACTCAACGTTAGAATTTTGTGAGAAAATTATTTAGAGGCAGTTGACAATTAAAAAAATAGTGTAAAATAAATAGAAAAATAGCTTCAGTTAAAAGCTGAGAAAAATTTGCTTTGTGATTTACAGGGACTTTTATCAGCAATGTGTTTTCTGTTCATTTAGCAGGTTTGCTTTGTATTAACTAGCATATGCAGTGGAAAATGTGGAAAATAATCACCAAAGTGTAAAGCATCATTTACACTGTCAAAAAATGTGCTGACAAATTTTTTTTGGCTTTCATCTCATGAAAATTGAGGAATTTTTTTGTGTCAGACACCTAGATCTCAATTATCTGTTTTCAACCCAGGACAAACATGAATTTTTGATATGACATAATTATACACAATAAGATGATATTTATTCTTGTCATCACAGTTGTCAGTTGGTCTCCTCTGGGTAGCATCGCTAACGAGGCTGCATAGAACAAATGGGACCAACAACTGTGACAACAAGAAAAAATACATCTTAACATCTTTGACAAAAATACATTTAAACAACCTCATTTACTGTTTGCTAGGTCTACTACACTATTAGTAATTTAAATTCCAAGGCCTTGGTATTGTTATTGCCTGTTACTATTACAGTACAATAAATGGTGCTCTTGTTATAAACTTTGAAATGTTGCTCGCCTCTTTATCCGTATATTATAAAGTCTTGTGATACACCTGTCGTATTTTAAAAATCTTTTTCTTTTTCGTTTGTGGATATCCATGACTCGCGTAGCCATCCGTGGTATAGTTTTTGAAATGAAATGAATCTTATTGTGTAAAATAATGTCATATATGAAAATTCATGTTTCTCCTAGGCAAAAAAGGTAGTTGAGATCTAGCTGTCCGACACAACAAATTATAAATTTTCATGACATGAAAGCCAGAAAAAAATTTTTCGGCACACGTGCCAGGGTTAATGCCGTTTAAGGTTTTAAATTCCCAAATTTATGAATTTCTACTATTTTTTTTTCAATCGACAAGCCCACAGAGAAAAATTGCAGTGCTCTAATATGTACAGTGAGCTGGCGCATATGTGTAATGCACCAACATGCGACGCAGGCAAATGCAGTTTCCTTGTGAGCTGCCTTAAACACTGTTTACTATGTGATGACGTTTGATAGCTAACGAGCTTTTGCTAGAAATTGTACATGCTCTGGCATCAAAGCGGGAAGCGACATTCGCGTAAACACCAGCCCCACAAGCCTCCCAAAGTGTGTTATTATTTAATTCATGTCCAAAAAAGTTGACATATGACACGTATTTATTAATTTTCTGAAGTGTGCATGCATGCAATTGATCATTGCAAAAATTGCGACCTGAATCATCAGTCACACATTTTTTCTGTATTTTTTTCTCTATACCTATGGATAGAATGTAGCACTTTTGGTGAACGCACGCATACTATTCTACAGTGAATTTTACCGTATCCCATCCGAATAAAGACGCAAATCAAGTGAATTTTTAGAATCACTCACATTACTGGCTCCGTTGCTTTCAGAGTCCGTAAGTTTGGTACGATATTGAACCCGTTTTTTATGTCTTCACTAATCAATTTCAAAGCCTTAGTTCATACTGACAATATCAGTAAATGTATTCAATTATAAACAACGAATAAACTAGACTAAGGTCGGATGCATTTTGGGTGGTCTAGTAATGTTTATTTTCCCATTGAGGCCCACATTTATGGCTCTAGGGCAATGTAAAAGACCCTGTAAAATGTCAAATGTCATCCAAAGTGTCAGAAGTCATGTTAAGTGCAATGGAAAATGGCAAACGAGTTTGCCATTTTAAATGACATTTTCTATGATTTAACACAATTAGCATGAGATTAGACATTTACAGAGCCCGGAATTGCCCCCGGTTGATCTACCATCAGGGCTGGCAAAATATCAGGGGAAAAAATAAAAATTAAAATAAAATGGAAAATTGAAGAATAAAATAAAATAAAATGAAACATAATTAAAATTAAAAAAACTTTTTATACAATTTTACTACAATTTGAGTAAAAATAATTTTTCAAAAACCAATCCTGGGCATGAACTAAAATAAAAATAAAAATAAAATTAAAATAAAATGGAAAATTGAAGAATAAAAAAATTGTAAATTGAAGAAAAAATAAAAAATAAAATACAATTTTTATACAATTTTACTAAAATGAATTTTTATAAAACCAAGCCTGTCTACCATGCCACCGCAAGTCGCGTCGCGCGTACTCTACATAATAAATATGTTCATACACCAGAGTTGGAAAAACGTATTTACGTTTACCCGAAATACCCGGTTATTTGGGTATTTATATTTACGTTTACGTTTACGTTTTCCAAAAATACCATTACGTTTTGTTACGTTTTCCCGGCACAATTACCCGGGTACCAGAGAAAACGTAAAAATCGTATGGAATATGCACAAAAACAGTGCATTTTTGAACTTTTTCTGATACAATAAGTACAATTTATATTTTTGGCCAATTAGCTGCTTAATTGTTTGATAAATAACATAGGTAAGCAAAAATGTGATCGTATTAGCAGAGAAATGCTTGAAATAGGAAAAACAAAGGTGTTATTCAATGCATCTGATCACGGGTTGTGCAGTTCAAAGAAATTTTTACGTTTACGTTTTTTTTTACGTTTACCCGTGTATTTTAAAAGTATTTTACGTTTTCAGTATTAATACTCACAATTTAGAAAAGGTATTTACGTTTACGTTTACGTTTTCCGAAAATACCAGTATTTGTACAACTCTGTCATACACAACTCCACGTTGGCCAGAGCATTTCATGGGAGCATCTGTTCTATTTGCTCAGCAGCTATCAGTGAAGCTCATGCAAGCGCATATTTGTGTACTCAAAGTGGCTCAAGTGAGTCTGCACGTACAACTAAACATTTTGCTGCACTAAATAGGACTTGCATTGCCCCTGGTGCTGCTAGTGGCCATGGCACAATTTGCGCCAAAACGCACAAGATTTTGTTTTAAAATTTTCAACAATTATTTTTTCTGTTTGAAAATATATATTTTTCGTTTATACATTTTCTGACAACACACATTCACACTTTCCGAAAAATTGCTTTAGCACTTAACTCAAACTTGATTAACTTGATTGATGGTTAACTTAAAAAACTTATGTTCTGACAAATGACCAAGGGTATTTTTGTGCAAGTCTTCCAACGTTTTCCCTCACTGGTGCACCAATTTCCTGAGATATGAATATAAAGATTCGATAAATTTGACCTTGAACTAGTAACTCTACCGTATACCACATGAATGGCTAACTAAAATGTTACATTTTTTCTTAACATATAATATTGCTATTATTATCAGTGAACTTAGTGCATCGCGTTGCTTTTTCATCGAGATCTTTAAATATTATCTGATAAGCATTCCGCCCAACCAGGTAAACCACACCCAGACCCTGTAAATGTAATGTCAATTTTTACTGATCATTTGACATTTTTCATGACATTTTACATGACCTTTGTTTCCCTTTAGATGACATTTTACCGAGTCTGGGTTTAACATAGCCCAGTATACATAAGACCAGTACCTTAGGACACCATTCCAAAGCGCAGTGGCATGGCGCCATTCCAGCTCTACATGCAAAACAGTGCAGGCAGGGCTAAATTGAGCTAATTATATGGGCTGATAGGTTTTGCAGTCTGCCCTGCCCAGTGCCCACACTTGTGCACAATATGTTTAAGGTTAGGCTACACTTGTTTTTCAACCGCTCATTTGAGGTTCATGTTTCATTATTTGGTTTTGATAAGTGAAATTTGTGGATGGATTGAGTGGTTATGTAATTACTTGTGTATTGATTTAGGTATGCATCTTCGAATTCCTTGCCTGTGAAAGATGTATAATTTCATATGAGGCATTCACTTCTGAAAGTCGATAAGTCCAATATTTCAAAAACTGAGCTAGGTAAGCATCTACCGTATTTGCTTGAATAATCCCCCTGGGGGATTATTATTTCGTCAGACTTTTTTGAGGGGGGACTATTCAAGGGGGGGAATTATTCGAGGGGGGGGGAATTATTGTTTCGTCAAAATTTTCAAGCATGTTTCTATCAACACATTTTATGAAATATGCTTTATTAACACAAGAACGGGCTATTTTTGTGAATATTGGGCAAAACAATTGATCAAATTTTTTAAGGGGGAAATTATTCGAGGGGGGAATTATTATTTCCTCAGTCGTCTTACACGGGGGATTATTCGAGGGGGGGAATCATTCAAGGGTGGGAACTATTCAAGCAAATGCGGTAAGTTGTATCTAGAGTAGTGCTACACATTTTTCACAATTTTCCAATACAAAAAATTGATGATATTTGCCCTAAAAATGTTTCAAGTGTTACATTTGAGACTTTTGGAATTGGAACAATTAGGAACAATTTAAAAAATCTCCAGCAAGAAGTCGATAACTCTGCTATATCCAGCATAAAGTCAATAAGACCACTCTTTAGAATATATATCCAGTAAGACAGTCAATAAGACCACTGTAGACACTGATTTTTAAAAGTTTTCCAATAAGGCAAATTTATTGTGTCTAACAACATAATTTACCACTCGATTTTTCCCTTGTTTTTTTAAGACTTTATTAGTCAGCTTTTTATTTATTTTTAGGTACTGGTCGTTTTTTCGGAGAAATTTGATTATATTTTTTGAAAGATTTCCTGAGATAACCTATACTTAATTATATTTGCTGAAAAACACGCATTTATTTACCGCTCACACTGGCAACCTCATTTCGACCGCTCACATTGTGCCTGCCCTGCGCACACTAGTTTTTGCACGTAATTTCGAAAACTCACAAATCAGCTTAGAACGCATTTGGGTTTTCTACAATGAGGTGGCCGTCAACTGCAGTTGGCGGAGATCCAAAATGACTCATTGTGGAACACTCAAACACGTTGATCACTTTTCGAAATTTCGTGCGAAGACTAGTGTGCGCAGGGCCATTTGAGCTCATTCCATTCCGCTGGGAATAAATAGGTTGCAATACGTCCACTTTAACTGCAATTTCTATACCTCACACTGCGCATTTGGCTAAGTTGCGTGTCGAAAAATTGCCGGCCAAAAAAAATAGCAAAAATGGAAGTGCAACAGGTGGGAACGAGTGCCGTCCTAACCCAACTATACCACGGACACTGCGGTCGGCCGTCGTACAACCACTTGGCACTGAGACAGTGGTCGACTTTGGCCGACATGAAGGTGCGGCTGCACAGCGCACACAACAGCCCGTACTTGGCAGAGCGCAGGCACCGCCTCAGGAGGTCACCATTGTTATTTTCCACACCATTTTTAGAGTCAATTTGCATTTTCGAGCATTTTTTGTGAGTTGAGATTTTGAGATGGAGTTCGGGATGGCCAAAAATTATTATGTTGCTTATTTTACGTCCATAAAACAAGCAGTTAAAACAATATCTGAAAGTGTACGCGGCGACGTTATGAAAGACCTTTCAATTTTCAAAAGTCCAAAAAACCAAAAATTTCAAGGGAACTGATTTTTAGAGAAACTGGCAAAGTGCCCTGTAAAATCTAAAATCTCATGCAAAGTATATTCGGCAAATTGCAAAGTATGTGCACAATCGTACCATAATTCAATGAATAAAATCTTGTGATAAATTTCGTAATAATTTCTTCCATAGTAAAAACGAGATATTTTAATGATAGTACTTGCATACCGTATTTCCTCGAAATACCCCCCGGGGGGTGATTGTTTCATAGTGGTCCCGAGAGGGGGGGGGTTAAACGAGGGGGGGGGTATTTCGAGGGGGGGGGTTATTGTTTCACAAGAAAATTTTTGAAAACCAAGTACGAAATTGTCGTCTGAAACGTACGCAGACGTCGAAAAATGCAACAAAAACCGCCATTTATAAGGTTCTGTAGACTAATATTAGTATGTAGATGGTATGTACACTGTTCTAACGTGACACCGACATTGTTTTAACGTGTGTTCTGCAGTACACTGAACACAAACTACAGTTATTGTCATGTACGTTCCCTTTACACTCAATTTGGGGGGGGGGGTATTTCGAGGGGGGGGGTGATTGTTTCATAGTGGTCTCGAGAGGGGGGGGGTCAAACGAGGGGGGGGGTATTTCAAGGGGGGGGGTATTTCGAGGAAATACGGTAATTGTATAATTGTATAATTTTTGGTTCATTATTCAGATGGTTATGGTACGAATCAATACTAAGTTTTATGTCCGCCGAGTGTCGTAAATCCTCGAATAAGTCCCCCCCTCGAATAATTCCCCCTGTTAGCTGACAAATGAGAAGATACTTCCACTCTCGATTAACTCCTCCTACTTTATGGGTGGAAACGACGTATTTACATGTACATATAAACACGTTGTAAACGTATGTATACATTAAAAATAATGTGTTCCTTTGCAGCTGATGTTCACATACGGTACATTGATTCAATTTCATTAAATATGGATTCATGCATGAATTTAACCCCATTCATACAATTTATTAATTATACATTTTAATCAAAATTCTGATGAAAAATACATTCTACCCTTGAATAACTCACCCCTCGAATAAGTCCCGCTCAAAAAATTCTGACGAAAAAATAACTCCCCGGTAACGATGGCAAAAAAAGATTCGAAAATTCGAAAATATTTTCGAATTTTCGAATTTTTTCATAATTTTTGAATTTTTATTTCACCCCTGGAAAAAACACTTAAAAATCGATTTATTTTTTAAAAAATTCGAAAATTCAAAAATTCACAAATTCGAAAATAGTTTTCGAATTTTTCAGGGTATTCAAGGCAACAAAATGCAGTCGTCAGTTCAGCGTGCTAAATAAAGCAACAATTGATATGCGGTGGGTCTGAAAAAGTCGATGTAATGAAAAAAACACCAATGAAATGGCATCCGCGGCAACAGCGGCGGACCCCATCACATCCATTTAGGAATGCACGGAGCTGCCCAAACAATTAGAACCGCGGCGCTCTACTACCTCGGATACAGACTCCGATCCATCAAAAAAATCTCTTGCCGGTTTTCCAAGGGGCAGTCACAATACGTTTTTGAAAGGCATTCAGCCCCAGCGAAAATGGTGCAAACTGATCCACATAAGTGTTTCCACCATTTGTCATGTTAAAGTGACGTGAAATTGTCATGTCATCAAATCAAATCAAATAAAGTTTACTCGGCTCGGACCTCTAGAGTCTAATGCAAGTAAATAAAACAACACACATTGAACATCCATCGATTACTTCTACTTTGCGGCCTTACACAGGTGAGTTTGACATAGCGCATAAGCATATGGGAACGTTGGAGAAACACGATACAAACTGTAGGAGTATTGAGAAAATTTCTAAAGTAAGTGAAAAGAAATAAAGTGAACGCGGCAGACAACATTGCCAGTAACACCGATATAAACACTCTAATACCCCACGACCCGGTTTTGAACTGCTCATAAAAGCGATGAGCAACATGACGATTGCGTGTTTCACATTGAGGTAAACTAAAAGAAACAATAAAAAGACACATTCACAAAGGATGAATCATTCGATCCACTTTCCAATACGTTGCTAATATTTTTGACCTTTTTTGAGAGATACTTGTCCAAAAAATGAAAATTTCCTTTGTCCAGCAATGTATTTTCAAGATTGTTTTCCTTGTTTTGTTCGATGTTGAATTGAATTGAGTCTATCCAAAATTTTTGCCATGAGAAATCCAATTTCCGCATTTTCCAGACTTTATACGCACTCTTTAACCATCATTTACAAGAGATCACCTAATTTCACCCGTCGTTGTCCGTTCCAACCATATAATACCATCATAGAACACATTATAGAGTTGTGTCGCAAAACTCGTATCCTCCTTAAATTATCTACAAAATATTGCTACATCTTTGTACATTTCCTTTGGTGGCTGAGACCTGTTGGTCTATCCTCACAAGTTAGGCATCCCGCTCGCGAACGATAAACCGTCACAGCGTTCAGCCCTCCCGGCGAGGACACCAGACAGTATCTCCAAGTATTGCGATGCTTGGATACGCATTTTGTGGCACACTGCGGCATCAAACACTTTACTAGGGATTTGTCTCTCATTAATATGGGGATTTTGTCGTGATATTTCAGCCGCCGCTGCCTCGGGTGTGTAGAGCACCTCTCCACACCGTCGGCTGCAGCAGTCTTCACTAAGCGACCTCACCCAAGCGTTACGCCAGAGTGTCACCGTTGGATGTTGGCACTGTCCCAAATAATGGGTCAGTGTCATCCAAAATGACCACCCTAGTTCTTCGCATAGTGGACAGTTAATCCATTGCCTAGTGTTGTTGTGCCTAAAGCGTAATTGTTGTATTTTTGGAAGCCACCCGTGTCTCCCTGCAAACCATGTGTGTTCATTTGTTTGTAGTGTTTCTGGTATAAGCGGAGTTATCTCGTCTAAAACCTGGTTTTCTTTTTGCACACTTCGCTGTCCCGATGTCCTAGATTTCAGACCGACTTCCCACCCATAGTGTTTGCATGCTGTTAGTATTTCTCTTTTCTGACAATTGTGTGAGTTTTCCAATCCTACCTCTTTCTTTGCTCCAGTTGCACGTCCTCGCGGTGAGTTTTTCCGCATCGTCCCCGCGTTCCCCCTTTGACTTTGAACTCCCCATATTCTTGCAGCTAATTTTGTTGTCCCCGAAGCTTTGTTCGAATCCAGATAATCATTATATCTAATCACGTTGTACTTGTACCAGCATTCCATCGTTCTGATATCCCAATCCATTCCTAACAGTTTGTTTGAAATATTTCTCCCTACCCCACCCATTTGTCTGTACAGCCCTAATTGTAGGGCTGTCATTTGCTTAAGCGCCGTTTTTGATATTCCCGTTATCTCACTGCCGTACATAACTGTACTTGCTACATACGCCCCCCAGAGCATGTTCAACGCCCAAATTTGCCGTCTGCTGTGTTTAGCCACTTCCTTAGCTAGGAACCTACCCTTTGTGAGCTTGTCCAAGTAGCCGGATTTTTGTGCTTGAAAAGGATCTTGTCCACTCCCCAATTTTATCCCCAAATACTTTGTTTCATCACATTCTTTGATAACTTGTTGGTTCCCATCTTGACCCACCCCCAATTTCCAGTCCCTGAGTGGATCCGCTTTTCTTCTGAAATGCATTACCATGATTTTCTGTTCGCTGATCCCAACTCCCCATTCGTAACTCCAGTCCGTGAATGTGTCCATTACGCACTGCAGATCGTGATCGGTGTTTGCCATGAGTACAACGTCGTCCACAAAGAAACCCGCCGGTATTTTTTTCACTTACACTGAAATTAACATTAAAAGGGGCTCCAAGCATGAAAGCAGTCCAAATACTGTGTTTTAAGCTTCAAATTCCATATTTTGCTAAAAAATTCGAAAATTGCCAAAAAAGATTCGAAAATTCGAAAATTTAATTCAAAATTCGAAAATTAATTTGGGAAAAAATTCGAAAATTCGAAAATTCAAAAAACACTTAAAAATTTAAATACTTTTTTCTGGGAGGTTTGCCATCGTTACTCCCCGGTGACTTATTCGAGGATTTACGGTACATCTAAGTCATGGAAAATGCGTTGCGAAATGTGAACCGTTGTGTTATTTTCTGTACCGATCGTTTGCCATTCCACAGGGCATTTTGCATGCCTCGAGACACTTTGCATGACAATTTATATGGCACTTTATCTTTGAGAGTGCGCCGGTTGCAAGGGGCGCGACCAGCGCACTTTGACCCAGCAGCGGCATTGCGCATGCAGACCGTCGGCGCACGTGCTCATGCCGCACACCAGCGACGGCGGGCGCCTGGACCTGACGCCGCACATGTCGCCGCGCCGCAAGCCCCAGCTCAGCTCCGGCTCCATGGCGCACCTGCACCAGCAAGTCATGCAGGACCAGTGCGCTTCCAGGAGGATGTCTCTGTGTTCGGCGACCGAGTTGCACAACGATAGGTCTGCTGTGCAAACAAATTGCTTCACCGGCGATTAGTGCTGGGAAGGCACCGGGCACCGGTGCTGGTGCGGTGCCGCACCGAGGGTGCCCTGCACTGCCCTGCCCGTGCCGGTGCCATTTTTTCAGAATAGCATCAGTGCCGCTGCGGTCGGGTGCCATCTTTCGTCGGGGCCCAAGGTGCCAGGTGCCATTTCTGAAGCCGGGCAGAGGTGCCGGTGCGGTGCGGTGCCATACTTACCAGTTCCCGGTGCCTTTTCCAACACCACTCTGAACAAATGCACAAATGTGTATTGCCCTTGCTGCTGCGCACGCGACAATAGTTTTCAATAAACACAAATTGTCGAAAGCTCACAAATCCGCTTTAAACACATTTGAGTTAGGTACCTATCTAATCTGATGGAACATATAAATGAGAAAATCGTGCCCATCAGTTTTCAACATATTCACACGGAAAAACCTGCAGCCCGATTTAGCTGCCGTTTGTTATGGGGGTCCCGCAACATTTGTTTATTGTTTACCCTAAATCCTCGAATAAGACCCCAGGGGAGTTATTTTTTCGTCAGACGTTTTGGAGGGGGAGTTATTCAAAGGGGGGAGTTTTTCGAGGGGGGTGTTATTATTTCCCCAGGAGACTTGGTCTTAATTCATTGTATGGATGCAGTATATTAACCCGTGTAATTCAGGTATTTCACTGTCCAACAACAACAAAACAATGTGTATACACTGCATACACATTATGTATCTGCTGTCGCTACTATTCGTTTACAGTTTTGTATTGTATCCTTTTCATAAGAAGTAGGAGTTATTTAAGAGGGGGGAGTTATTCAAGGGGGGGGAGTTATTTTTTCCTCACCCCGCCAGCAGGGGGGACTTATTCAAGGGGGGGGTGTTATTCGAGGGGGGTCTTATTCGAGGATTTGCGGTATATTAGTGCCAAGTGGCACCCCCCGGAACCCCCTTGTTCTGCTGCTACAGATTGATATAATTTTTTTTCCAATTTTTTTCCCAGGAAAATTTAAATGAGAATTATCTAAATTCCGCACAAAATACCACTGTGGGAAAGTTTGCACCCATTTTTTGATGCGCTGTCAACACAAGCTATGGATACACTTGTGTATGCAAAGTGTTGAGAGAAACAAATACTGAGATTCACCCATGATGATCATTTTTTGATGGGAACTTGTTGGGGGTGTATTTCACCACTCCCATGACCCACTGCTAGGGTGTCAAAAATTTTTTTTTACAGAAAACGGAAAACGGAAAGGTAAAAATTTTTCACTTTACGGAAAACGGAAAACGGAAAGGTAAAAAAAAAAATTCTGCCGGAAAACGGAAAACGGAAAGGTAATAAAATTTCACTCAGCGGAAAACGGAAAACGGAAAGGTAAAAAAAAATTGTCGGCCGGAAAACGGAAAACGGAAAAATGAAATGCCGGAAAACGGAAAACGGAAAGCAAAATTTTCACGGAAACGGAAAAAAATAAAGTGAAATTAGCACGGTAATAGACAAATTTGCAGAAGGAAAACCTGCATGCAGGTTTGCTTGTTTGGCTTTGATTGTGGTAGCTGTACATTCTGTAACTATGGATCATGCCTGTAACTTCACTTGTAGTTCAAGCTTAACTGAACCAACAAAAAATCATCAAAAAGTAGCCATAGTGGCCATAGGAAAGGAAACACTACAACAATTTCACAGTCTAGAAGCAGTGGGGATCACTGATGACCCCTATGCAATTGATGACAACATTGCAGAGGAGATGATAATAAATAGCATAAAATTCAATCACAACAACAAACAATACTATATTGACTGGCTGTATAAATAGAGTATCAGTGACCTGCCCACGGGAAAAGCAGAAGCCTTGGTGCAGTTTAAATCACTGATAAGAAGATTCAACAAAGATCCAAACTTATTCGAACAATTCGAGTTTTGGACAACCAACTAGAAAAGGGAATAATTGAGATCTGTGACAACAAAACAGACAACAAGGGGATTCATTACCTGCCACACCAGCCAGTAATCACGCCAGGCAAATCGACATCATGCAGAATCGTGTACGATGGGTCGGCAGGTAAGCCCAGTTTCAATGAGTGCCTCTTTAGAGGACCAATTACAACACCATTAGCACTGGGCTTACTCCTGAGGTTCAGGGCAGGCAATCTAGCATTAATTGCCGATATTGAAAAGACATTTTTGCAAATAGGATTGCATGACCAAGCTAGAGACTACACACGATTTTTCTGGCTGAAAGATGCCTCAAAACCAGTAACTGAAAATAACTTAATAGTACTTTGTTTTAAACGGTACTGTTTGGACTTGTCTGCAGCCCAGCAATTTTGGGAGCAGTCATAAAATACCATTTAAATGTGACAATAAACAACATGAATGAATATGAAGAAAATGAAGGGGAACGAAACCAGTTGGTGATGATAATAAACAACATTTATGTCGATAACTTCATCATGAGTGTCACGAATGAAGTTGAAGCTTTAGAACTATATTACAAAGTCAAAGCTTTATTTAACCAATGTTGTATGAACATGAGGGAATGGCTGTCAAACTCCAGATCAGTCATGAATGAAATAGCAGAAAACAACAGGAGTCCAAAGGTGAATAAAATTGTCGCAGTAATGGGCATGAAATAAAATCACTGAACAGACATGCTGGCAATATCAACACCAAAATTGCAAATTGACAGCATCACAACACCAACCAGATGAAACTTGAATAAATTATTGGTGTCAGCATATTGGGTTCACAGCACCTGTTTCACTGACCCTGAAATCCCAGTTGTCAATGCTGCTCCAAGAGACAAAAACAACACAATGCAATGAGCCAATTGAAGATAAATACAGATTGGAAAAACAATGGAAAAATGCCAGAAAACTGAAAATCGAGCCAGAAAATGGAAAAATGGCCTGGTAAAACGGAAACGGAAAGGTAAAAATTTTTCAGCCGGAAAACGGAAAAATGGGCCGGAAAAATGGAAACGGAAAGGTAAAAAATTTTCAGCTGCCGGAAAATGGAAAACGGAAAGGTAAACATTTTTCGGCTGCCGGAAAACGGAAAGGTAAACATTTTTCGGCTGCCGGAAAACGGAAAACAGAAAGGTAAAAAATTTTCCTGCGGAAAGGCGGAAACGGAAAATGGAAATGGAAATTTGACACCCTACCCACTGCCCCCACAGAAAAAACGGCCCCAAAATGCACACATGGGCCACTTAACCAAATATGGATTGATTTTGAATGCCATGCATCTGTGTGATACATATGAATGACATATATAAACTGACATATATAATGACATTTTTCCATGTTCTGAAAATGACTTGACATATATTCAGTCCATTTACACTCTCAACAGGGCATATTGCCCATTGTCCCCAATACATTTTTGACAGATAATTAATGCCCACATTCAATGGGCACAAGCATTTCATCATCTGCGTCGCGACACTGCAGGCGCTGGACGTGCTGTCAGCGAGTGCCTTCTTTACACAGAGCTATTTTTATCGTGAGCTATAAAAGATACTTGAGTGCAAAAATGGGGCCCAGGAACAGCCATGTGTTGCCCCTGACACTGAGCAAGCCGATTCTGGCCCCCATGTGCTCAATGAATGGCTTGGGATAGTGGATTGTCCACTTTTTCAAACCTATGTTTTTCCCAAAAAAATTTTTTGCTTTGATCAACAACGCCATCATTGTGTGGGGCTTCTGGGGATTCTGAGGGTGTAGAAAAGATGCACATACTCACAATCTACCAATGTTTAAAGAACTTTTTGGTCTCAAATGTCCAGAAAAAAAATATTTAAAATTAAAATTTCATCAGGAACAAAAATTGTATGGAATTCTCATTTATATTTTCCAGAAAAAATGGGGAAATTTTTTTTTCCTACATCAAGGGTGGCCTGAGGGGGTGCCCCCTAGGGTATATATAGTAAATACTTGGGGGCACCCTCACACAAGATGAAAGCCTAACAGCTTGCATGTGGAATTTGTAAAATACATTTAGGTAATTTTCTCATTTATATTTTCCACCAGTTTAGAATGAGTAGTTTTTAACCTCCGTCGACTACAGTTAGCGGAAACCTCGTTCTAGGAAACTCAAATGGGCCAAGCTGAAAGGAAGTCCAAACTCAAACTCAAGTTAAGCCAGAGGATAGAAAATGAGGCAGAAAACATAAAATTGCTGAATAATGGAAATTGAGGTATAAAGAACCCAAAAAATTTGCTGGAAAACGGAAAATAAAGGATGATAACATATTATGATTTACAAGGAAATTGGTCAATAGGAAACAATAATACCCTTTGAATGACTCCCCCTCAAGAACTGGCGAAAAATAACTCCCCGGGGGTCTTGTTCTGGGATATACGGTAACTAATTTTTTACAATTTCATTGGTAGTTAAAATAGTGTGTGCAGGAACAGCATGTGATCACTTTGAGTGTGGGCGGACAAATAGAACTAAGTGTGATTTTCATTCAGTCAATCAACTGGATTGACGTGTGCATGTAGGTAATGAGCGTTCCAAAAACCTCGCGAGATTTGAATAATTTTAAATGTAAGAAAACGTAAAAAATATTATTCAAAAAAAAAATCTTTTCTCAGATCGAATCAATTATAATCAAATACGATATCTTTCGATATAATGTCACTGGAAAAACACAATGATAATTTATGTGAGATATATTTCTATATTCTCTTCTCATGAAAAAATTGTTGCTACACAAGCTAGTTTTCATTATTCCAATTTAAGAAATCGTTCAAACACTGAATGGCAACGCGAAGATGAGGATATTTGAGGAGATTGACAAGATTCCGGTCGAGTTTTCAAATTGCAACCATCAAAACTACCTAGCTTGTGCGGCGCCATTTAAATTATTGTATGAGACAAAAATATTTAAAAAAAATCTCACATTTATTATGTCAGCATTCTCCCAGAGACATTTTATCGATAGATTTTTTGAGATCATATTAGATTATAACGATGGCAAACCCTCCAAAAAAGTATTTCAATTTGAGAGTTTTTCCCCAAAATGAATTTTCGAATTTTCGAATTTTTCCTTGAATTAATTTTCGAATTTCGAATTTAATTTTCGAATTTTCGAATTTTCAGATTTTTTTGGTTAATTTTCTAAAATTTTCGGGTAATTTTTGAATTTTTTTACATACTTTTCAAATTTTTTGGAAAAATGTTCAATTAAGAGCTTTAAGCTGTGAAGTCGTTATGTTGAAATAGTTATGGGTACTCAGTGCATTCATGAGCATTCTTCTATGTGACTGGGTCTGCCCATAGCTGGGATTGGGGGCGGCTGTTATGGGGGGTCCACCAGATATTATGTCATTCCATTCTGTTGTACATTTGCTGATTATATAATTTCAAAAATTTTATGTCAATTTGACCCTGTATTTATCTATATATATATATATATATATATATATATATATATATATATATATATATATATATATATATATATATATATATATATATATATATATAAAAATACCATAAATCCTTGAAATAAGTCCCCCTCGAATAAGTACCCTCAAAAACCACTGACAAAAAATACCCCCAGGAGACTTATTCAAGGATATACAGTATTAATATGAAGTATATGATGATGTTCAGAAAAAAATTATTTTACATGTTGAAATACTGGGTAAAATTGGCAAAATGAATTGATACATCACTAATCCAGCCTTAAAAATGGAATCTACAGGTTGTGCAGATCATTTTAAATATTTGATGGTCCAAATCAGCCAAAAAATGGCCGAGTTATTAAGCTTCAAAGTCAACCAGCCAGATCTCGGCCATGTAAAATCAACACCTTTTTATAGACACCCCTTATCTTGGGACTGGGGGACGATTCACGGAAACAAAACAATTTGGTTGAGGTGCAACAGAATGGGGCGACACAAAAGTCTGGTCGACTCACTTCTAAACTGCCTTCCCCGATTCCAGCTATGGGTTGCCATTTCAACGTTCATTGACGTTTTTCTCATTTCGATAGACTTTTTCAGATGCACCGCGTATTGATTATAGATCGATTTAGCACATAGAACGTAATAATGTGTTTTATGTCTTTCAATTCCCTGAAAAATTCGAAAACTATTTTCGAATTTTTTCAAAAAAAGTGATTTTTAAGTGTTTTTTCAGTGGTGGAATTAAAATTCAAAAATTCCCAAAAATTTGAAAATTCGAAAATATTTTCGAATTTTCGAAGCTTTTTTGCCATCGTTATTAGATTATAGCATTTCCCGAAAAACATATTTTTGGAACGCTATGTGTAATCGCACGCGTCCGGCAAAACAGAATGGATAATAATAATATTATCGTCATTGTTATTGCTCATTAAAACTGGCATGTTTTATTTCACTGGTTTTGTTTTGAACTAACGAGCTCGGGCAGCCAGCCATAAAATTCGTTCAATCGTGACCGAGTCAAATTATTGATAGGATAAACGCCAGGATTTTTTGGCGTCAGCGTCAAATTTTCCCAGTTACCATGAAGCGAATTTACTAATTATTAAGTGAAGCGACAAAACTGGTGATAAAAATTAAAAGTTCTCAGTCACATGTCCGTATGCAGCGGGGGGGGGGGCGGGGGTGGCTGCAGCCCCCCCCCCGCTTCCCCGAGTCAGACCGGAAAAACACCAGGAAATGCAACTTTTGGGATCAAATTTTTACCCTAGCGCTAAAATTTTACACGCAAGTGCGCATTTTACCCCTAGGCATGTTATTTTTTCTTTAGATGGGTCGCCATAAACACAAATGCATAGACCATGAAAATGCACTCAATCATGTTCCTATCGCAGTATATGTACGTAAATATATATGGGTACATACATATACAGGTGTTTCTGGCGCCAGCGCCATTGGCGCCATGTGGCCATTGGCCATACTTAACGCTTATTTTTCCTGACTCGGCCAACATAGCGATGTTCAAGGATATACGGTATACATATAAAAGCCCATCTGAAGTACGTTTTCTGTACTCGAGTACATTCAAAAGTCTGCATAAAAATGTACAGGTACTTTTCAGAGGAAACGTGAACGTATTTATATGGTACTTGAGATATGTATTTTTCGAGTAAACGTAAATATGTATTAACAACTATTTATTTATTTATTTATTTAAAGGTTAGAGCGAATTGGCGCACAAGCAAAAGTTACGTACACACGAGGGCGAACTTTTCACAACTATGCGTCATGAGTCACGACTAACGACCGAAGCATCCACTGACGGCACTGATTTGATTGCCTTTTTCACGATTCTATTTTCATTCATTTTTGCAATGTCTCTACGCATGTAATCTATTTAGGTATCGTGTACAATTTGACATCAACTCAGTTAAGTACAATTTAAGCCGGCATATTCAACCCCTCCACCCCCATCAGATCGTTCTCATACTGCGAGCTGTCATCGGAGGCACCGCCCTACCCCCCGACGCAACACTTTGAGTACCCTCCGGTACCCCAGGGGTACCCCCAAACGTCGAGCAGACGACAGTCGGGCACGATTTCACCGCGCGCAGCCATGAGGTACCACATGGATGGGGTGGCCCCCCAGGGGCAGGGGTACTCGGGGGGGTACCACCAGGACAGACAGCAGAGGGCTTACATGTGCAATGAGAATAGAATGTGAGCAGTTTGTTTTGGGGTTTTGGGGGGGGGGGGGTGGTCATTACGATTGTAAAAATTTTAAACGAATTTATAGTGCCAGGGCACATGAACCCGAATCTGTTCAGATGTTTATGTTTTGATGATCAGCCAGTTTCCAATCACTCCTTAACCCTGTGAAATGCCCTGTCAACTGCCATTTGCCATGCAAAGTGTTTAAAATGGCATGAAAAGTCATTTAAAGTCATCAAATATTCTATCAAAGTTTTTAACCGGAGTTTTGGGATTTTACAGACCTTTTTACATGACATTAAACATTTTACATGGCATTTTACAGCATCTTGTATTGATGTTTGTCCGACATTTCACCAATTAAGTTAATTTTTCTTGACTTCAGTTCGGAGATCACATTATCCTTGTTAAAAATCGTCGCATTAATTCACATTTCAGTAGCGTTCGCGTGTATTTAACTTATTCAATGTATGAACACCCCCGGCATCTCGTCACCGCATAAACTTTGCCAATCCGAAAACGTAAATACCTAGTAGAATAATACAGGGGGCGCCCCAATCGCAGTCGGCGCGGCCAGCAGCCAGTGGCCGAGTCAGGTTTCTCCCCTCCCGCGTCGCCCCCGGGACCCCCCTACGACCACCAGAGTGCCGGTCCTTTCTACACCCCCCGGGGGGTCTATGCGAACGTGGCGCCGATGCACCACAGCCAGATGCTCGCCGGCCTGATTAATACCCCCGGGGCTACTAGAAGGAACGTGTGTGGCATGGGTGCGGGGGGCGCCATCGAGAGCCCCCCTGGCAGCGATGCTTTGGTGCAGAGCAGATTTGAATTCCATGTCCGTTTGTGCTGTTTTTACTATTGTGTAGTACACATAATGTGTGCGTAATACATTCGAGGACTCGATTTTCCAAAGTGGATAAGTCCAGAATGTGTTTTTTTATAAAATCGCATTTTATGTTAGTTTTCCAACTCTGTGCCAACAATGCAAGTCCAAAGGGCTTGCTCACTGTCAAAAATAATAAAGTTCTAAATGTTAGTAATCAAGTGTTGATAATGAAGTTGAGTTCAACCTTTCCACCTTCCAGGAAGCAAAAAACATTCAGTAAACAAGTGGACTTATCGACTTCTTTTCCGCGACAAAATTTCTGCTCCCGCCCCGATAAATTTGCCTTATGGACACTCTATGGACTTATCGACTTTTAGGTCCGGTCTGTGTCCGGACCGGACTTATAGAGTTACTTACCATTTGTCCCACAACAAACAGTCGACTTTTTGTTGTAAATATAAATGAGGCGTCCAATGCTAAAAGTCGACAAATCCCATTTCCTCCCAAAAACAGTTTTGCTCTGACTGAATGAAAATTTATGGACACCCCGATTTTTCACATATAGGTTGAGAGCAGGGGCTGAAAATTTGACACTTTATAGTCAGCATATGGAACTTAATGTTGAGCATGAGAGAGCCAAATTGGACACGCACCACGGGCCTGGAATTGTATCGGAAACTTAAAATGCGATTTACTCAAAATCACATTTTGTGGACTTGTTGACTTTTAGAAGTAGAGGCCTCAAATAGATCAGTGGACTTATCGACCAAAATAAGCGGCCACAACTCAGCCCCCCCCCCTCAGCAGAACCTGACGCAACAGTCTGACCGGTTCGCCTTATCGACGCCCGACATGGCGGGCGCGGAGGCGTTGAACATGGCCGCCTTGGGCCACCAACAGCAGCAGCAGGGGGTGTCGGCCAGGTACAGGAGGAGGGGCCACCAGCAAAGGAGGTTGCCCCATGCGCCCAATGCAGGTGTGTGTAGTTTGTGCGCTTGGCGCTATAGTGTCCTGGCGCCATTGGCGCTTGGCGCTAGTGTTTTCCAAAGCGCCAAAAAAGTGCCACAAAGTTGACAATTTACGGCACTACATGATGTACAAATAATGTGTATAATTTTAATTTTCAACAAAAAATGTTATTCATAAGTGGGCATCATGCCGTAATATTACCTAATATCGTAAATATCATATTTACTGTCTTCATCTCACGGAACATTTCATTGTGTTACCCAATAAATACAGCTACACTTGACACAAGAAGCAACAATTTTCCTGATGGCTGCTGATAGAATTATTTAAGTAATCCTTGTTGAAGTTGACGGGGGTATCCTCGATTTTGACCCACTGATGAGATGGATAGAAATCGCTCCTCCAGAGGGATAGAGAGCTGAAAAAACTTTTTTGTGATGGGGTTTGGGAGGATTCAATATACCGTATTTCTTCGATTTTATTGGCGTGTTCGATTACATTACATTGGCTTGCTCGATTACATTGCCAGGTCTGTCTGTGGGGCATCCGAAAAATACATTGGCATCAAATCAAATCAAATCAAATTGTTTACTTGGCGTGGACTATTCAAGTCAAATGCAAGTAAAAATAACAATGTACACCCGTCGGCTACCCTTAAATGTGGTCCTAATAGGTGAGATTGTAACCTCAAGTCT
The DNA here is from genome assembly GCA_964036195.1 of Sphaerolaimus hirsutus. Taxonomy (NCBI): domain Eukaryota; kingdom Metazoa; phylum Nematoda; class Chromadorea; order Monhysterida; family Sphaerolaimidae; genus Sphaerolaimus; species Sphaerolaimus hirsutus. The sequence goes on from OZ038460.1 coordinate 23,605,937, forward strand.
TAGCATCATAATGCACAGGATATTGTATTGTAACATCGTACAGCGTGGGGAAGAAAAAAAAACTAGTGACCTAGTATTGGAATACAGAGATAAGGCAAACAACATCGCCAGTCACACTGGTTGAAAACACTATAATAACCCTGACCCGGGATGAACACTCGCTTAAAACTGCGAGCAAACAGCAAGTGAAAAATAAAAATGCACGTAGATGGATAAGGCAGCATAAAACAACTCCTACTTAAATTTTCACGTGAAATCACCACATCAACCAAATGTTTCCTTGTTATATATGTCCAAAAAAAACCATTATTTGAGAGAATTGCTTGGTACCAAGATTTTTTCTTTTACTTCCGATTTGTCATAAAAAGAGATAACCTTCTTGAATTTGCGCAGTGGTGACTTCATAGAATTCTCATTTTACATTGACAGAAATACATTGCATCATTTTGATCAGTGAATTATGGGGTGGATCAGATCCTCATATCACGCTCACGTAAAAATGTGTTGATGTGTCGCTAAACCTCCTAGTTCTCCTTAGCTTTAATACAGATTTGTACAGCTATATTCAGTGCAGAGGAATGGCCATCCTGCTTGTAAACAAGTAATCGTCACTGCGTTCAGGCCATTCCACCAAAATTTCTACAAGTCTCTCCAGGTATTGCAATGCCTCACTATGTTTCTTGTGACATACTGCAGCATCAAAAATGGTACTAGGAACATGTATCTCAATGCTATGATTATCATGCTGTCAAGATCCAGATGCTGCGATTGGGGCAGCCTCCAGTGCAGGGGGAGTCCCCCCACACCATTGGCTACAGCAATCTTCACTTAGCGAGCTTACCCATGACTTGGCCAAAGGACTATCATAGGATGTTGGAACTGGCCCAAGTAATGGGTCAGAGTCATCCAAAACAACCACCCTAGCGTCTCACACAGCGGACAATTGTTCCATTGTTGTGTATTATTTAATCTGAAATGTAATTGGTGCACTTTGTTAAGCCAGCCGTGTCTACCTGAAAACCAGATGTGTTCATCAAACTGTAGCTGTTCCAGCATAAGCAGTGTGATTTCTTGCAAGACTAGGTTTTCCCACTGTATGCTACATCCCCCCTGCTGTTAGAACCCTGAATTCCACCTGTACTGTTTGCATGCATTAAGTATTTCTGTTTTCCCATTTCATTCTACATTTCCTAACCCCACTTCAGTCCGTGCTGACTGCCCCTGACCTTCAGGCGAGTTTGCTCTTGTTGTCATGTCTGATTCCTGTCCTCGCTTCCCACCCCATATTTTAGCTGCCAATTTCATTGTCTCTGAAGCCTTATTTGATTTTAGATAGTCATTAAACCTAATCATGGCATATTTGTACCAGCATTCCATTGTTCAGATGTCCCAGTCTATTCCCAGAAGTTTGTTCGACATGTGGATTCCTATCCCTCTTAGTAACCGGTAGAGTCCCATTTGACATGTTCAAATACATTGCTGTATGAAAAAATTGATGTCACATGATCCCATTAATCCGTTGATGTTAGCCGCCATACGCACATTGCCTACGCATTTGACCTTTATAAACTTACCACTTTACTTTGCGACACTTCACTTTTTGTTGTATTTACACTATATTTTAGTTTCTGCACACATTTTAGTACATAACATTACGTAATAAATATGATCTGAATTATACCTTGCCGCCATGCTCATTCTCTTTGCAGTGCTCATTCGCATGGCCCCCCAAAAACAGCTTGTGAAACAATACATTGCCGGTCAATAAAATCGAAGAAATACGGTATAGGCTTTTCAGTGTAGAAGGAAGAAAATTGGGAAAATTTCAAAAAAATGGGGGAAATATAACTAAAAATAGGTATACAAACACGTACATAGCCAAAAATAGGTGTAAACATAGGCAAATAGGTGTGAAACTTAATGAATTTGAGCAAAAAAATTTCTAGACATTTTCTACAAAAACGAACCAGACAGCTAGACAATGGGCAATGTTTTGGTGGGGGTGGGGGGATCAAGGGATAGTAGCCAAAACTTTTGCCTCCGGGATAGATTGTTAGCTTAGTGCCCTCTGAAATAGATAGATAGCTGGGCGATGTTCGGGGTTACCCCCCCCCCCATTGGAGACCCCTGAAGTAATCTGATTTGATTAAAACCAATTCATCATAGTGCTCCGAAAGGCCGTACCTCGCTGGTGAAATAAGTAGAACTGAATGCAAAGCGTTTTGTAACAATAATGGCATAATGCAAACAGTGAAGTTTTTTGGCGCTGGCGCTTTTGGCGCTTGGCGCCACTGTTCTCTGGCGCTGTGGTCTGGGAAAGCGTTGTGGCGCCATGGCGCTTTTGGGCCAGGCTCATTACGCACAGAAACCCGTTACGCACACGCGCCCGTAACGCACAGAATCAAAACCCGCCACGCACAGACGCCCGTTACGCACACAACTGGGCCCTGTGCGTGGCGGGTATCTGTGCGGTGGGTCCCCATCCCCAGTCGGCCATCTGAGTTCAGGATTTTCATGTGTGTTGAAGTAGTTGACACCTGAAATTTCATCAACTGTTACAGCTGTTTTCTACATATTTTACATTCGCAATCGCAAAAGTCAAATATGTAGAAAACAGATGTAACGGTTGGCAAAATTGCGGGTGTCAACTACTGCTACATAGGGAATAGAATAGAAGAGAATGTGAAAAATCACACAAACTTTGTACGCACAGAAACTCGGTACGCACAGAAACTCTGCACGCACATGGCATCAGCTATGTGCGGGCCGAGTTTCTGTGCCTACCGAGTTAACTTCTGTGCGTAACGGGCTTCTGTGCGTGCCGAGTTTCTGTGCGTACAGCTACAGGCTCGGCGCTTTTTACATCACTAGGTGTGTGGGTTGGGGGGGGGGGGTCGGCTTGGTGTCTACTGTAGTTGCTCGGATAATTCCCCTGCGAGGTGACTTTTTGTTGGAGTTTTGAGTGAGGGAGCTTTAATTTTGTCAACGTTTTTGAGCATTTTTCTGTCAACTCAGTTCATGAAATATGTTTTTTTTACAAATATGCTTCAATTTTGTTCAATTTGGACACAACAAATAAATCATTACCTATACAAGGGGGAGGGTAATTCAATATGTATGTATATTAATTTCATTGCATATGGTATTGGATGTAATGCAAGCTGCAGATGGTATTAGACCGCGGATTTCGGTTAAATGGAAATTTTATAACGTCCCTGCGCAGTGCTTCACAGTGATTCTATTCAGAGAGTTGAAGGGGGATCAAATATAAAAAAGATGTGTGTGTAATAGACAAAACAAATGAACCCACACATGATCTCTAGTGTGCCCACACTCTGAACTAGTGAGGTAAAAGCGCCAGGGAGCTGGCGCCAAAGCAAAAAGCGCAATGGCGCTTTCGGCGCTTGGCGTCAAATGCCCGGCACTTTTCACATCACTACTCTGAACCTCCCCCCACAGGAACGTCTCAACAGCCTTCAACGTCGCACCCCCTGCAACAACAGCAAGCACACGCGCCGCGGGACAGCTCGCCCCTGAGCGGGGGGCCGGGCCTCAACCTGCCGTCCAAGGCGCACGGCGGCGGCCAGCAGTTCGGCTCCACCAAGGGGCACAACGAGCTGTCGCACGTGGGCGGCTACATGTCCGACGAGGACTTGAGACTGCCCGGCCCCGGCTTCCAGGGCTACAGGAAGTTGCCCCCCACGCCCAAAGTGGTACGTCTTGCTTGCACTTGCACCGGGGGGGGGGGGGGCTTTGTTTGAGAATGAATACCGTAGTTGCTCGAATTATTATCCCTCATCGAATCGAATAATTTTGAAAAAGGCTCCCTGTTAGACGAGTAATAAAAAATTATCCCCTTTGAATAATTCCCCCCGTCGGGAATATGATAAATTTGTTGTATTTTATTTGAACAATATGTCGTGTTATTTTGCTAATAAAGCATATTTCGCGAAATGAATTGATAAAAACATGCATGAACATTTTGACGAAATAGTTATCCCGCTTGAATAGTTCTACCTCAAAACGTCTGACGAAGAATGATTCCCCAGGGTAATCAATTCGACCAATTACGGTACTTCCAAAAGTTTTTTGTTGTTCGACATTTTATGTAACCATTTAGCGTTTGTTCAAATGTACCTATTTCATCAACATTTTCATCAACAATACCACGGGTGGCTACGCGAGTTGAAATGAATTGAAATGTTGAAAAGATGGATGGATGGATCGTTCTTGGAATGACCACATATTTTATTTGCAAATTTTATTACCAACATCTGTGCACTATGCAGTTTTGGCTTTTCCATCACTAATCGCTTCACGTCAACGTATTCACAAGAGCAAAGTTTTCATCTTTCCACATAAATGACATGCCCTAATTATCATTATTCAACTTGAGTTATGAATAATCACAGTGAAACGTTACACGCTGACAGTTCGCTGACAATAAGCTGACATATTATTTGTTTACGGTTGTCAGCGAACTGTCAGCGTATGTCATCGAGCTGCAGCCAGAGTTGTTAAAATACCGGTATTTTTGGAAAGTGTAAGTGTAAGTGTAAATACACTTTCCAAATTTTGAGTATGGATACCAAAAGTGTAAGGTATTTTAAAAATACCTAGGAAAGTGTTAAAAAAAGTGTAAGTGTAAAAATTTGTTTTAAGAAAGAGCTCTCACTGTTGAGCATTAGAAAACACCGCTGTTCTCACCTTTAGATCAATTTATTTATCATTTTCATGCATTATTTCACATTTTACAGCCTTTTATGAAACATTTCAGACTGTAACAAATACTGTAGTGGTATGAAGTTCACTAATAATGGCAGTTTTTCAGTGTTGATGTTTTACTGATTAAGCAATGCAATACACACTGTTTAAATGCAAGAATGGGCATGCAGCAAATGTCAATGCAAAAGTTGACTTTGTGTCCAGTTGGTGAACTTCCATTGATCTTGTCCTTTTTACAAAAGTATGATGAAACTGTAGAATACCATGAGTACTGATCAAAGGTTGCAGATCAAAGGCTAGTTTGTACATTTGCCATATTTTCTACATTCAATGCATTTTTTGTACATGGCCCTATTTTATGCTTTCTCAAAAGCATAAAACAGGGCCATCTGAATAAAAAAAATACACTTTCTGTACCCAAGTATTTTGCCCAGGAAAGTGTAAAAAAAGTGTATGGGTATTTTATGAAAGTGTAAGTGTAAGTGTAAATATAAATACCCATTTACCCGGGTATTTCGGGTAAGTGTAAATACACTTTCGCAACTCTGGCTGCAGCACAATAAAAAAGCACCTGTGTTGCTGTCAGCGAGCTGTCAGCATACTAACTGAGAATGTCTTGCATAAAAGATACAACTGTCAGCGAGCTGCAACATGTATTTGTCCAGCTGCACCAGTCAGTTCAGTTGTCAGCGAGCTGTCAGTCAGTATACCCGGCGGACTTGATACTCTGCACTCGCACTGATTTATGTCTCATGTTGGAAGTGTGCCAATGATAATTAAAGCATGTGATTTTAGTTAAAAAATGAAAACAATCGTTGCCATGAACACGATGATGGTTCATGTTATAACAGAAATGAATATCACAGCAAATAATGTGCTCGTGAAGTGCACTGAAGCGGTCTGAAGTGCCTCTTGTGATCACACTTCAGACCCTGATCATGCCTGATCACCAGGCACTTCACCGCTCGTGATCACACTTCAGAGCCTGATCACGCCTGATCACCGTCGGAATGCACTTCACCGACACTTCACGGATTTATTTACTAAATTGTTTACAGAAATAAAAAATCAGTAATTCGTGAAGTGCGTTGAAGTGCATGCAAGCGTCTGCGTGAAGGCACTTCACCGCAGATCACGGCAGATCACCAGCACATTTTTCGTAGTGTATGTTGAACTTTTTATGAATGTGTCATGGGTTAGCATTGTTGGCACGCTTCCAGAAGGGACCACGTGTGCAAGGTGGAAAGTTGCTGGAGTATCAGTTGAATTTTTTGTCAGCGAGCTGCCATGTTTTTGATGATTTTCAAGCAAACTGTCAGCGAACTGTCAGCGTGTAACGTTTCACTGTGAATTACGCGTGCAGTTTTTTTTACCTAAATACCTAGTTCCAATTCAAGGGTAAATAGTGATTATTATTGCTAGGGGCGCGCATTCGAACATTTGATATGGCCTCCAATCTAAATAGTGCAAAATGGTCCATGTTTGGCCTTATTGCGAAATGAATGACGCAAATACCGTATTATCTCAAATTGAAGGTATTTATACCTTGAGTTGATTTCGTCACTTTTTTTACTTTACCTTCAATAAGAGGGTGCCTTAAAACTATTAGAGGGTACCTTCTGTTGTTTCCGCCATCTTTTGCAAACATTTAACCAACAGTTAACAGCAACACAATTCAAACTGGAATGTAACAAAATGGTGAATTAGGCCTAATATTTACATAGAAGTCGACACAGAGTTGTCTTGGTTTCGTTCGGCACTATTTTCACCATTGTTAGCCATGTTCAGTCACTGTTTTTACGAATTAAGCGTTTTGGCACACAGCCAGTTGTGCTTTTTATTGGAGGTATGCCAATTAGAGGTATGTAAGCCTTTTTATTTCGTGCAAAATGTCCAAAACTTTAACCTTCAATTAGAGGGTAACTTTTATTGGTGTTATACCTTCAATTAGAGAGCACCTTTTATTTGAAGTATACCTTGAGTTAGAGGGTACCTTTTACTGGCGGATGTAATGTGCCTACACACACTAGTTTTCACCGTTACTTGGTGTGACAACTGAAATTCTTTCAAATGCAATTTAATGAACACGGTTGAATGATCTTACTTAATCTTAATTGGAATTTAAATTAATGAAAGTTAAAATTGATCAATTTTAAAACTTAAACACATATAGCATACAAAAAGAGTAGGCTGAATGTCGCCATCTCGCCATTTCAGTTTTCCCATCGGCCACGGTGAAAACTAGTGTGTGTAGGGCCAGTACGGTAAATTGGATGTAATACGGTAAGGCGCCAATAGCAGGAATATTGAAATGGGCCACACCACGGTAAATAAAAAAGTAAATGGACGCTAGATTGAGATTCAGGTTGGAGATAGAGGGTACTTGTTTACTTAATCGGTGTCATATTACTATTAGCGTTCCAAAAATGGGTAATTTTCAGAAAATATGGTTATAATTTCAGAAAATCTCGCAAAAAAGTGTCTTTCGACAAACATGAAATATTTAAAAATAAATTTATAAACACTATAGGTATATATATACCGTATTTCTTTTAATAGAATGGCATACCTCCAATAGAACGGCAGGTAGAAATTATGCTGTGAGAGTGCCAAAACACAAACAAAAATGTATAAAATGGATGGCAAGAACGCCTGTTTAAAATACGTTTTCTGACTCGCGTACTTTTTAAAAGTACGCGAGTAATTGAGTACCAGTTTTTTTCTGGAGGAAACGTAAAAGTATTTACGCAGTACTCGAGTATCCGTATTTATCGAGTCAACGTAAATACGTTTTAACAACCATGATTGATGCTCAGATATAAAAATATTGCTCAAGCTTCATTAAAAAGATGAGACTATGTCCAAATGAGAAATGTGTGAAAACATTGGTGAAGAAATAGAATGGCAGCCTCCAGTAGAACGGCACATCCAATAGTACAGCAAGTAAAAACGTTGACAAAAATAGAATGGCACTCTTCTATTAGCAGAAACAAGTAAAATATATATAGATAAATGCACACACACATAATGTTTTTTTTGTATTGTTCAAAATCACAGAAAATCTCTGAAATAGAAAAATTCTGAGAAAACCCCTGAGAAAGATAAAAATAAAAAAATCTTATATTTTTATATGCTCTGATATTTTCCAGAGAGTTTTTACAACGCTAATTTGCTTGAAATTCTACAAGCAATGTTTTCATTGCCTGGCACGCTTTCACTTGGATAGTTGGATGTTGTATTTGATTTGGTAAACGGCAGGTGATTTTCTTAATGAAACACACCATCTTAAAGTAAAAAATTTTTCAAAACGTAAAAAAACATTTCAGGAAAAACATTCTCTGTGCCAGTTTCTCAAGTAAAAGACCATGTCAGTATGACATCTAACAAAATGACATGCACATGTTCAAATTGGATGCAACAAGATAATCAGGTGCCTAAAGGATATCGACATAATTCCAAAATCCGCTACCGTATTTCCTCGAAAGAGCCCCCTCAAAATGGCCACAATGAATTTATAAAAACCTTTCGAAATACCCCCCAAATTGAGTGTAAGTGACAAAAGCTGCGGTTTGTGGTCCAGGCAGCGCAGAACACATATTAAAAACAATGAGCGTGTTATGTTAGAACAGGATTTATACCATGTTCTGAAGTGACCTATATAACATATTTCCTCGAAATACGCCCCCATCGAAATGCCCCCCGTCTCGAAATACCCCCCGCTCCCTCAAAATGGCCACTATGAATTTATTAGCCCCCCCCATTCTCAAAATACCCCCGCCTCAAAGTAAGTGTAAAGGGAACTTAATGACAATAGATGCGTCTTGTGATCCGGACCATAGTTGTTAAAACGTATTTACGTTTACTCAAAAAGTACGTATACTTGAGTACTGAGAAAATACGTTTACGTATACTTTGACAAAAGTAGCTGTACGTACTCGCTTTTACATATACTTTTTGACAGTACTCGAGTACAGGATAAGTATTTCAGATAGGCTTTTTTTAGGCTTTTTCAAGGCATAGATGGGAAAAAAGGGGGAGAAAAAACGAAAGATAGGAAAAAATTGCTAAAAATAGCACATAACACAGTTTCTTGTGAATTTCAAGGTCAAAATGGTTAAAAAGGTATGAAAATAAGTGATTTTGACTGAAAATTGAGCCAAAATTTTCCAAAAATACTCAAAAATATGTTTTCTTGAGAGAAAAGTATGTTACTCATGTTTAACGATGGCAAACCCTCCAAAAAAAAGTATTTAAATTTTTAAGTGTTTTTTCCAAAATGAATTTTCGAATTTTCGAATTTTTCCTGGAATTAATTTTCGAATTTCGAATTTAATTTTCGAATTTTTGAATTTTCGAATTTTTTTGGCCATTTTCGAATTTTTTCAAATTATTTTCGAATTTTTTTGGAAAATTATTGAATCTGAAGCTTTAAACACAGAATTTGCACTGTTTTGGAAGTGGCTATACTCGGCAGACGTGCTAATCTACAAATAGATATGATTTATATCTTTGGCTGGCAGACATCCAACTGAAAACTTGTGAACTGATTCACCACTGCACTCCATTTCATCCTGACTCCGAACCAGTTCAGTCAGCCGTAAGTTCACTGCGGACTGCGGTTATGACGTCATGATGGAGTGTTACCACCAGAAAAATGTAGGGTGTAATTTCGCCCGAGTATAGCACACTGAGCGTACTCAGTGCATACAGTGCTAACTGCACGAAATATGGGTACTTATCAAACCAATACTCAAAACCACTCTTATACTCCAGCGACATTACACCTACAATGAAATCTACCATGAATAAAAGAACAAACAAAAAAAATTTCATCATATTTATCAAAGCAATTTGATTAATATGATGAAAATTTTTTATGTTTGTTCTTTTATTCAGATGGGATATGGTAGGTTTCATTATAAAGTGTAATGTCGCTGGAGTATATCTTTGATCACATCTCTTTTACTTATAAATATGTGCAGTTCCTATGTGCAGTCCCAGACACCTGTAAAATGCTCTGTGAAATGTCAAGTGTTATGCAAAGTGTCTAAAGTCATGGAAATGCTGTGGAAAATGGCAAATATGTTTGCCATTTTTCCAGGGCATTTTCATAACTTTTGACACTTTGCATGACATTTCACATTTTACAGGGCAGTTTACATTTCAACGTTTTTGGACCTTTTTTCTGTTTTGTTTCGCTTTTTCATAAGCACCGCGTATCAATTTTCGTTGTATTTGGTACGTTGAACTTAAGAGTGCCTTGAATTGCCTGAAAAATTCGAAAAGTATTTTCGAATTTTCGAATTTTCAAATTTTCGAATTTTTGAATTTTTTGAAAAATAAATCGATTTTTAAGTGTTTTTTCTAGGGGTGAAATAAAAATTCGAAAATTCCGGAAAAATTCGAAAATTCGAAAATGTTTTCGAATTTTCGAATCTTTTTTTGCCATCGTTACTCATGTTTAATCATGAGTAAAAGTAACAAAAATTTGCTTTACGTTTTCTGTACTCAGGGGGTGTGTAAAAAACAAATACTTTATGTTTACGTATACTTCGGTTCGGCACTTTTTAACAACTCTGATCCGAACAATGCAAAACACGTTCAAAACAATGACTTGTTATGTTAGAACAGGGTTTATGCCATCTACATACCTATTAGGTATATAAGTCTATAGACTCTTATACATAGCAGTTATTGTTGCATTTTTCTACATCTGCGTACGTTACAAACGACAAATTAGTACTGTAAGTTCCAAAAATTTCTGGTTTAATAATACCTCCCCTTGAAATACCCCCCCCCCCCTTTTGTTTAACCTTCCCCACTAAATTCTCACTCTGAAACAATCACCCTCCGGGGGTATTTTGAGGAAATACGGTTAGTGTAAGGAATACATGGTGCTTATTGTTGCAGTTTTTTACATCTGCATATTTACGTTACAAACAACAAATTAGTACTGGCAGTTCAAATATTATGGCGAAATAATAAACCCCCTCGAAATACCCTTCCCTCTCGTTTAACCCCCCCCCAAAAAAAAATTTTCACTCTGAAAAAGTAAACCATCTGGGGGTATTTCATTTAAAAATTATGAGGATGATTTTTCACTCACTCGTTTAACATGGCCATGGGTATTATCATTCAAAACCGGGTGAATTATTCTAGCAAGTACTGTATAGCTGCAAATTTTTATATTTTGATTTGTTGCACGTGAATAAAGTACACAACCGCAGACTTCATATTGGGGGGGGGGGTTTCCAGGGGGTGTATTGAATATTGGGGAGTCACCGTATCCGGTGCCTCATATTTAACTGTCTGTAAGCTTCCCTGTTTTCTGTATATTGCTTCATTCGTGATTTATTTATGTACCTAGGTGTTTTTTATCCGTTTTTATTTATGTACCTAGGTGTTTTTAAATAAAGTTTAAAATAATTTTTAGATTTCTTATTATACTATTATTATCCGGATGTGCTTGAAGCAAGAAATATGTAAGACGAGTGGGGATAAATATGTCGGGGCCAGCCTCGCACCCTGTAAAACGACGCCATGTTTAAATGCCCGCAAAAATTCTTGTTTTTTTTTTGTTACATTTTAAATTGTGAAGTTTAGACGCATTTTTGTCAAAAAATTTCATGAGTCATGAGTGACATCTCTTTATTTTGCCAGGCCTTTTAATTGGGCGCAATAATAAAAAGCCATTGCAATAAATAGCTGTCTGCGGTGCCTTGGGTAAAACTAAAATATCGACTGTTGTTACATTACTTTTTTATGCTGTTTTATCAACGATAGGGTGCAATGCAATTTTTGCGCGGCTGCACTTACTGCAGCAATGGTGATTTATTGGTCTGCGTTTTGCTGTTGTTTTTTTTGTGGTTCCATGGCGATAGAAGCATGCCATAGGTGTGTGGAAGTGGCACTAGAATGCGTGTTGTGTTGGCGCCGCGCCACCCAGCTTTCCTATGGCGCCGTGACATTGTCAATCACCAGCACGCTGTGGTAAAGATGAGACTGGTGAAAAATAATATTTGACATTTTGCATGATTTGAGACACTTAGCATGACATTTGACATTTGACAGGGCTTTTCACATGCTGTTTGAGTAGCACCAGGATGGGAAAGCCCGTGCAGCTGGCGCTTGGCGCTAGCGCCAAAGGAAAAGCGCCTGTGACTTGGTGGCACTTGCCTCGCTGCACCAGCACATGCGATTGCACCACTAGACATCACAGTGACGCCATTTGCAATGCATCGTCCCCTCGAACCAAGTAGTATCAAACATTTGCTGAAATAATGCAAAACAATTTTGCTGCATAAACTTGGGCACTTGGTAACAGTAGGCACAGACCTATTCGTGTGAGAAATCTACTTCTTGAAATCATTTCATTAATTTCTAGAATATTCAATCAGCCACTTCAATATGGTGCGCGTGAGTACCTAGCCGCAATGTTTTAGCTCTTACCATTTTTTTCTGATCATTTTATTCGTTTGCCGCCAGCCAAACGTTTTGTCTCTCGCGTGTGCGTTGCGTAATGGAGCGTAGTTAATTTCCAAAAACGTCATTGTGAAAAATTTACTCAAATTACTTATCAACTTTTTATTTATTTACATGTGCTCAGTTGCGATCGATCATTGCATCTAACAACGCCAATTCAACATTTCAATATGATAAACGGAAATGCTTGTGAACCAAACCCGGGACAATATTCAGAAATTTCAGTGCGCCATGGCAACAACAATGTTGGCGCAGCGCCAAAATTCTGGGCCATTTCTCAGACCGTTTTCAAACTTATGAAGCTTAAAAATGTTACTTCCTCAAAATATATACCGTATTACCTCGAAATACCCCCAGGGGGTTTATTATTTCGCCAGCAAAATTTTAGGGGGGGATAATTCGAGGGGGGGGTTTATTCGAGGGGGGGTCTATTATTTCGCCAGAAATTTTCGGAAATTCCCCATACTCAGACATAGAAAAATCAAACAATTACATAGATATAAATGTGGTTATAGGCATATATAACTGTTTATACACATAAACCCTACCTAACATCACTCAATCATCAGTTTTAACGTGTGTTCTGCATTGTACAGATCACAAACTGCGGTATTTGTCATGTACGTTCCCTTTACACTCAATTTTAGGGGGGGTATTTCGAGGGGGGGTTTATTATTTCCTCAGCCGAATTTTAGGGGGGGTATTTCGAGGGGGGGTTAATTCAAGGGGGGGGATAATTCGAGGTAATACGGTAACTTTCTGATGTACGCTCAAGATGGAATCTTCACAGTGTGGTGTGGGTAGACGCGTCGCGTTCCATTAAGACGTCCCAACTAGTGATGTTAAAGGCACCGGGAAAAATGGCACCGCACCGCACCGGCACCTTTGCCATCGCATGAAAAGGGCACCTGGCACCCTGGGGCACCGGCCAGAAAATGGCACCGCACCGCACTGGCACCGGTGCCTTTTGGAAAAAATGGCACCGGCACCGAAGGGCACCGGCGGGTTGCCGGTGCTAGCACCGAAAGGCACCGCACCGGGCTGGAATTTCTGAAGTAAATATTGGGCAGTTTCTCAGTGGTCTCAACTTTGGAAGTGCATATTTCCATGAATTTTCAACCGATTTTGATGGTTGAGCACTTAAAATGATCAGAATGATGTGGCAATCACTTTTATGAAGCGATTACAATGATAACAAATGAAAGATAAAATATTTAATTCACTACAATGTCCATAGCCACTATTGTCTACTGATCGGAGTTGTTGCTGTACAGAGAATGGAACTATCTCTTGTCATAAACTGACAACAAATTTAACAAAATTTTAGATACAAAGTATGATAAATATAAAATAAAAAATGATTAAAAATTCAACAAAATTTTAGATTCGCCCATCAGATCACGTATCGGGTATAATGGATTTCACAGTAGGTATATTTTTTTGATGAGGGGTTTACAAAGTAGGCAAAAACGGTTGGGTAAATATATCGCTGTTTTTTGAAATATGAATAAGCACATACTGTGGACAAATTTGCACAGCACATGAAGCCTTGGCCGGTGCCTTTCCCGGTGCCTTTTACTTTGGCCCTGGTGCTAGCACCTTTGGCACCGGCAAAAAAATGGCACCGCACCGCACCGGCACCGGTGCTATTCTGAAAAAAATGGCACCGGCACCGGCATGGCACCCCTGAAGATTGCAATGGCACCGCACCAGCACCGGTGCTGGTGCCCTTCGGTGCCCAGCACCGGGGCACCGGTGCCCCGGTGCCTTTACATCACTAGTCCCAACAAGATTTGTTGTTCTTGCACTTAGCGGCAGTTGGGAACGAGGCCATGACTATCTCAGTTTCAGAAACTTGCCCAATAATCTACGCCCCCCCCCCGAATTAATCTCCCTCAAAATCTGCTGGCGAAATAATGAACCCATGGGTAGGGTGTCAAAAAGTTTTTTTAACGGAAAACGGAATACGGAAAGGTAAAATTTTTTCACTTTACAGAAAACGGAAAACGGAAAGGTAAAACAAAAATTTCTGCTGGAAAACGGAAAGGTAAAAAATTTCACTCAGCGGAGAATGGAAAACGGAAAGGTAAAAAAAAATTGTCAGCCGGAAAACGGAAAACGGAAAAATGAAATGCCGGAAAACGGAAAATGGAAAGCAAAATTTTCACGGAAACAGAAAAAATAAAATGAATTTGCACGGTAATAGACAAATTTGCAGAAGGAAAACCTGCATGCAGGTTTGCCTGTTTGGCTTTGATTGTGGTAGCTGTACATTCTGCAACTATGGATCATGCCAGTAACTTCACTTGTAGTTCAAGATTAACTGAACCAACAAAAAATCATCAAAAGGTAGCAAAAATACACTACAACAACAATAAGAATTTAGCAAAAGTGAACTTTGATGTAACTGAACAGTAAAAAGTATACTCAGCTGACTGCAAAGTATGTGTCCAAAATTACTTTGTGTTTTTTACAGATTTGGATACAGATAAAAATTATGAATGACAGAAGAACCTGGTGGTTAAAAACACCATAGTGGAAAAAGATAAATACAGATTGGAAAAACAATGAAAAAATGCCAGAAAACTGAAAATCGAGCCAGAAAATGGAAAAATGGCCTGGAAAAATGTAAACAGAAAGGTAAAAAATTTTCAGCCGGAAAAACGGAAACAGAAAGGTAAAAAATTTTCAGCTGCCGGAAAACGGAAAGGTAAAAAATTTTCTTCTGCCGGAAAACGGAAAACTGAAAGGTAAAATTTTTTCGGCTGCCGGAAAACAGAAAACGGAAAGGTAACAAATTTTCCTGCGGAAAGGCGGAAACGGAAAACGGAAACGGAAATTTGACACCCTACCCTGTAAGTGTAAGAGTTTGCTCAATGTAACCAAACAAAAACGAAATCGCAAGCATTTCATAATGCGCCTGAAACCTAGCTAGTTCACCGCAGAGTTGTTAAAAGTACTGAACTTTTTCAAAAGTAATTATTTTATACTCACAGGTGAGTACAGAATACATAAAATATCTATTTCTTACTTTTACTCATGAGTAAACGTGAGTAAATTACTTTTGTCCCCAGAAAACGTAAAAGTGGCTATTTTTAGAAATTTTGCCCGATTTTCACTCAAAATCACTAATTTTCAAACTTTTACACCAGGCACTACACTAGTTAACATGTTTTTGCCCATTTTTATGCTGTTTTGACTATATTTTTACTTTTCTCTCCTATTGTTCCTATATGCCTTTAATGAGACTATCAAAAACCTGTTTGAAATACGTTTTCTGGACTCGCGTACTTTCAAAAATTACGCGAGTAAACGAGTACCGGTATTATTTTCAGAAGGAAACGTAAACGTATTTACGCAGTACTCGAGTATCCGTATTTATCGAGACAACATCAATACGTTTTAACAACTTTGGTTCACCGTCGAAAAGCAAGCTCACTGAAGCTGGCCCCCCCTCGCAGCACGCGGCGTCACTGGCAGCCTCGCTGCAGCAGCACATGGGCGTGGACGGCACCGGCACCGGCACCAACCTGCACCAGCACAGCACCAACGGACCCATGAGGGACCAGCAGCTGTTCGCGCCCACACCGGGACCGCACAAGATGGGACCGCACACTGCGCCCAGCACCAGTAGGGACCATTATCCCAGTGTGGCACCGAGTAATACGGTAGGTTCGAGTAGGGCTTGTGAGATAGGCCAACTCATCCAGGCTGTTCTCGCTTTTACACAGTTCGTGAAGGGGGTCAATTCAGGGGGGGGGGGGTTTCGCAGTAGTACGCTTGTATGTGTAGCTGCGATGCAAATTGCCATGTCGATTGTACATCAATCAAGACGCGCTTATCTCGAGGGGAGTATTTTTTCCTCAGCTCGCTCACACCTGGGGGTATTTCTAGGGGGCGTGGGTCATTTCAAGCGGGGGTAATTCGAACAAATACGGTACGTGTTTGCTTGAACGAAAACGTGTGTGCTCAACTAAATAATTGCGCATACTGCGAGACTGGAGCGTGGTCACTTCACAGGGCGACGGCAACATGTTCGTGTGCGGGCAGACGGGCAGCAACGGGCAGTGCCCCGGCGACGACGTGCTGCTGCCGCCCCCAACCCACTGGCACGACCAGCTGCAGCACGCACAACCCTACTCGGCCCAGGCACAGCACCACTACGCACACCCGGTATACTCCGGTTACTTTACACCTTGCCCGCGTGGTTCCCGCTGGATGTCTGCCAACGATGGTAAACGCGTGCGAGTTTCATAAACAGATGACAAAACTGATTGCAGTTATTATGTTATTCATTAACATATTCACATCGATGATTTTTTTCATTTTTTTCACGGAAATCGTATGATTTAAAAATCATTGGCACGCTTCCAACACAGACATAAATCAGTGCGAGGGCAGAGTATCATGTCCGTCGAGTATATGCACATGTTGCACAGTTATTCCGTAGATAGCCTATTTCTTTGTAAAACCCCTTCGAAATACTCACTCTGAAAAAATAAACCGCCGAGGGGTATTTCGAGGAAATACGGTAAACCAATTAAGATGCATACAGAAATAGTACAATACAATATTTTACAAAATATACAATATGTACAATTCCCTCGCAGGTTCCCCACCAGCAAGCACAGCAGCTACAAAATTTCATTCAAGGACATTCAGCGGCACATCAAAATCAGCCATTCAACCAACAGACAAACCACACGAACGGCTTCAATGATGTTGTACAAAATCAGCAATTTCTCGCCGCTGGCACAATGCCAAATCAGCAAAATCATCAACAACAACAGCAAGCTAATAATTCCAGTGGGGGTTTGAGCATTGCCGGAGTATCGCCTTCAGGTGACATTTTTTTGAAACCATGGTTTTTTGATAGAATTTATAAAGTGTATAATTTTTTTTTAAAAGTAAACAATACACACACACACCGTGTAAGATGTCAAAAGTGAAACAACTTCACAATAAGTTCAAAGTAAAAAATCATGATCCCTACGTAAAATAAGACACGAACATGCATATAAATACTGTATAACCTCAAAATACCTCCAGGGTAGGGTTGGGGATTTCCAAAATTTTCGGGTTCGGGTATCGGCTATCGGGTCCAAAAAATTTCGCGTCGGGTATTGGGTATCAGTTCCAAAAATTTTGTGGGTATCGGGCGCTGAGGGGAAAAAGGGTCACTTTAAGAATATGGTATTTGTTGATGAGGCGGAGTTCGGCTCCGCTTTTGAAGTGGTAATCGGTGCCGGATCAGCATTTTCAAAAAATTCCGCCTTTGAGTTTGAACTTTTTTTAAAAATCACCTTTGAAACACCCCACAAATCACGATCTCTATAAAAATCTTTATAAACATAATTTTTTTCGGTATTTCTGCGAAACATTATTCATATTTGATCCACCATGCTCAATTCACGATCTAAAATAATAAATTAATGTTCTTTGCTGGCATCGATTGCAAATGGACATGCAAATGCTGCACTAATCTCCTGTGCAAACAAAAGTCGCCATTGGTCAGCCTGAATTACCGTATCTCTAAAGTGACCCTTTTTCCACCCAACCGGTATCGGGTTCAGGTTCGGGTATTGAGGTCGGGTATCGGGTCAGGTTTTCAGGTCAAAATATCAGGTATCGGGTAATAGAATTGTTGAGTATCAGGTAATAGAATTGTTGGGTATCAGGTAATAAAATCATCTGGTATGGGATTAAACAACAAAAATACAGGTGTAATAAACTATCACAAAAATACTATCACAAGGTGTATAACTAAATGCAAATACAATGGAGATGCAACAATTATTCCACAAAAATCATCTTGCTCAAGAAAAAAGCATGACACAATGGTGATATTAAACATAACCCAATTTGTGGGATACCATCACACCATGGTTGCTGAGGCAGTAAAAATAGTGAAACATATTTTACAGTGGTTACAGGCTTACAGTGTTACCTCAACTGCCAATAACTGCCAAAGTCATTCCATTGTGAACCTAAATGTGACATTTTTGAGAAAAAATGCAAAAAAATTGGGCAAGAAGTCTACAAGTCCACTTAGTTTTGGGCTAAAAGTCAACAAGTCCACCTTCTGCAGCTTTTTTTTTGGGACCCCCCAAGTTAACCCCCCAAGAAATGTGATAAGTCCATCATGGACCCCAATTTTTAAAAGTCGACGAGACCATAAATTTCCCATGAGGCAGCCTCTTCCTCCAAGGGGAGAAAAATGTTCTCAAGTGCAAGTAGTCGACAAGTCCAATTCCCTCCCCAAAACAGTTTTGTTCTGTCGGAGTAGAATTTTAAAGAAACCCAATTTTTCGCATAACGTTGAGAGCAGGGGCTGCAAATTTGACTCTTTTTTGTTAACATTTGGAACTTAATCTTGAGCACGAGAAAGCCCCATTGGACACTCACCACGGACCTGGAATTGGAAATGAAACTTAAAATGCGATTTACTCAAAATCGCATTTTGTGGACTTGTCGACTTTTAGAAGTAGACGCCTCAACTGTATTTACTCATAAACCCTGCCATAATGTCACTCAGTCATTGATTTCAGCGTGTGTTCTGCACCATACAGATCACAAACTGCGGTAAATATTTGTCGTGTACATTCTCTTTACACTCAATTTCTCAATTTGGCTGGGGGTATTACGAGGGGTGTTTATTTTTTCCCGAGCAAAATTTTCGGGGGTATTTCGAAGGGGGGTGGAAGTTAATTCAAGAGGGGTTTATTCGAGGTAATAGGGTAAGAACAAAGAAAGGCTTGACAAACGCAGGACTGTTCAACGCACTGAAGAGCAAGCTGCACGCAGTGGAACAGGCGACGCTGAGCGCCGCTCAGGGGGTCGCCAGCGGCCACTCGCCCCAGACCTCGGCGCTCAGCTCCCTGAGCCCCTCCACGGACAGCTTCCGGCCGCCGCTCAATGCCTTCGGTCGTGCCTCGCCCTGCAAGCAGGCTAATTCAAATGCAAATCAGAGTGTTTCGCAGCAACACTTGGCACACGGCCAAACTAGGACTGGCCACTCACCCGTCCCACCGGCGCAGAGTGCAGCTGCCAGAGAGCACAGTCGTGTGGAGGGCACGAGTGTCTCCCCCCAGCCGCCGGCGATTCACAAGCCGCAGGAACCTTTGGATTTGGATGATTTGATCGACGCTGCCTTTGCTGAAGATTTGCGTCAGTTTGAGTTGATGTTTTGTATCAAAAAGAAATATTATGATGAAATATTCAATTTTTTCTGTATAATTTTTAGTTCATTGTTCAGATGGGTATGTTTGGTTTCCATACCAAGTGTGTGAAATTTTAGGGTAGGGGGTTTGGGTCCCAAGAATTACCAAAAATTCCCGTAATTCGTGCCATTAAAACCAATTATTAACCCATTAAAAACATTTAGTTAACGATCCCTTTTTAAATACAACATTTTTAAGGCTCCCAAATATGTTTATATCAGGTATTACCGTATTTCCTCGAAATACCCCCCGGGGGGTGTTTGTTTCATAGTGCTTCCGAGACGGGGGGGGGGGGTAAACAAGGGGGGGGGGGGTATTATATCGCAAGAACTTTTTTGAAATCCTAGTACAAAATCGTTGTTTGTGATGTGCGCTGGGGTAGAAAAATGCACCAATAACTGACAAGTAAAGACTCCTGTAGACTAATATTAGTATGTACCGTATTTCCTCGAAATACCCCCCGGGGGGTGATTGTTTCATAGTGTTCCCGAGAGGGGGGGGGGGTCAAACGAGGGGGGGTATTTCGAGTGGGGGGGTTATTATTTCACAAGAAAATTTTTGAAAACCAAGTACGAAATTGTCGTCTGAAACGTACGCAGACGTCGAAAAATGCAACAAAAACTGCCATTTATAAGGTTCTGTAGACTAATATTAGTATGTAGGTGGTATGTACACTGTTCTAACGTGACACCGACATTGTTTTAACGTGTGTCCTGCAGTACACAGAACACAAACTACAGTTATTGTCATGTACGTTCCCTTTACACTCAATTTGGGGGGGGTATTTCGAGGGGGGGGGTGATTGTTTCATAGTGGTCCCGAGAGGGGGGGGGGGGTCAAACGAGGGGGGTATTTCGAGGGGGGGTTATTTCGAGGGGGGGTTATTTCGAGGAAATACGGTAGATGGTATAAACACTGTTCTAACGTGATTCTGACCAGGGTTGGTTTTATAAAAATTCATTTTAGTAAAATTGTATAAAAATTGTATAAAAATTTTATTTTATTTTTATTTTATTCTTGTTTCATTTTATTTTATTTTATTTTATTCCCAAAAGTCATTAATAAAATAAAATGACACATTTTACAAAAATTGTACAAAAATTGTACAAAAATTTTACAAAAAATCAGAAATATGCATGCAAGGCCAGAAAAATGTTATAATTTGACCTATACATGAAAAACCTGTGACAAATTTTTCCCTTACTTTTCAAAAGTTACATGCAGTATGTATTGTTAGCTAGCTGCAAGTGTAAAGTTACAATTATTGATAAGAATGGTTTGCATTTTCAATAGAAGGACTACTGGAGTGTGCTTGGCACATTTGTAAAATGTCATGCAAAGTATCAATTGTCATGCAAAATGTCAAGTGTCATGTAAAATTTCAAGCAAAGTGGCAATTGTCATGACAAATGTCATGCAAAGTGTGAATTGTGTATCCAAATCTTGTGTTTTTGTATCCATAGTATGTTTTAGATCCAAATCTTGGGTTTTTGTATCCAAATGTTAACATAAAATTTGGAGTCAACAACAACATAATTTGGATACAAAACATAAGATTTCGAAATTAAACATGAGATTTGAGCACAATTTGCTTGACAATTGATACTTTAATTTTTACATGTCATGACGATTTACACTTTACTTTACATTTGTCATGACAATTGACACTTTGCATGTCATTTTACATGACATTTGACACTTTACAATGCTTGGGACTGCCCCCAGATCCATGAATAAACAGGTAGAGACTCAAGCAATGAAACAAAATTTTACAAAAAATATGAATTTTTATACAATTTTACAAAAATACGAATTTTTATACAATTTTACAAAAATTTTACAAAAATTCGAATTTTTATACAATTTTTATTTTTATTCTTAAATTTTCCATTTTATTTTATTTTATTTTATTCTTGAATATTCCATTTTATTTTTATTTTATTTTTATTTTTTTCTGAGATTTTGCCAACCCTGATTCTGACATTGTTTTAACGTGTGTTCTGCACTTAGCATTCAAAAAAATCACCAATTGTTTGGAAAATATATATAAATATATCACCCCAAAGTTGGAAAAAATATAAATATATATAAATCACTCAAGGCCTTAAGAAAATATAATTAAATCACTGAAAAAATAACTCTAAGCTCAAAAAAAATCACAAAAAATCACTTGCGGTTTATTCATTTACAAGCAAAATTGTGGGCTATTGCGGGCTTAATTCACCAATTGCAAGCACAAAAATGTACTCTAACATCCCACAATCTATTTATTATTGTTTCACAAGCAGTATTCATTTCATACAATATTGATAAGTGAAAATATCACACAAATATCACAACAGAAAAATTCAACCTATAACCTCAATGACAACTTCAAAAACATTTTGCACTGCAAACATGTTGCACTTAACCTATAGTGCCTGGTTGTGGCAGTGATGTTTGACTAAATAGGTGCTTAGTACTTGCAGCAGTGCCCGGTATGCCGAGGAAGTTTAGTGCAAATTCACTTACCATATTTCCTCGAAATACCCCCAGGGGGTTTATTTTTGCAGAGTGAGAATTTTGAGGCGGTTAAACCAGGGGGGTTATAAATTCATAGTGTCAATTTTGAGGGGGGTATTTACAGGAAATGCAGTAGTTCATGCAATCATCTAGTGTTTTAAAAAAGCTACTTTTTCAACAGTGGTGAGCTGTGAAAACTCAGGGCACATGGCTACATGTTTGGCAAAATTTTGGTGACATTTTGGTAACACCATGGTGACAGTTTTCCACAGTTGTCCCCCATATTTGATAACTGGCAACATTGGTGGATGTTACCAAGTGTTGCCAGCTTTCAAAAGTGCTGAAGTGAGTTTTCAATTACTGTAGATCATTTTTGATGACATCAAGCAGGTATTTTTGATTCAATGTTATGTTTTATTTCAGAAAAGTATGTTTTAAGATAGAGATATGGTTTATACACTAAAACGTTACAATACAATTCATAGCAGGATGACATAAAAAGTTACTAAAACAGTTTACATCTTTGTCACACACATAATGAAGACTAAGTGATGGTGATATCACCATTTGTCATCATTTCAGTTTTCACATTAGGTAAACACAGTGGCAAACTAGTGACTTGCCAAAACAACCCCACTGAAATTCACGCTATTTGTGAAAACTGAACATCTACAGCATTCTATTGTGCAAAACTGGATGGTGACATGTCACCATTTTTGGCCATTTCAGTTATAAAAAAAGTCATGGTGAAAACTAGTGTGTGTAGGCACAATATTTACCTGCTTCAAACACTATTTCAACTCAATAATGCTCTACATGAGCAGATGAGAGATCTTCAGGAGAAAATTCTCTTGCAAAATTCAAATTGCTCTTGCTCAAATTACATGTTTTAGTCATGAAGCGCAATACTTGCACCACAATGTATCTAGTATGAGTGGTTTTCTCAGTGATTTTTTTTTGAATTTGAAAAATATATATAAATATATCACTCAGAATTTGAAAAAAATATAAATATATATAAATCATGGGTTATTTATATTTATTGTGATTTTCAAAAATATAAATCACGGGTTATTTTTCGAATGCTATCTGCACTACGCAGAACACAAACTGCAGTATTTGTCATGTACGTTCTCTTTACACTCAATTTGGGGGGGGGGGGTGATTGTTTCATAGTGGTCTCGAGAGGGGGGGGGGTCAAACGAGAGGGGTATTTCGAGGGGGGGAGGGTATTTCGAGGAAATACGGTATATAGGTATATCAAATAAGAGGCTTTGTAAGACTATTTGCAGCCATATAAATTACGTGCTAGCACGCAAAAATTTCGCGAAAATACATGGTGGTCAACTTTAAAAATACAGTTAGAATACAAGTTTTAAGTTTAAATACGAAATAAAAGTTTAAAAAACCGGTTTGGATGGTTGCTAATTAAGAACATTTTCTCAACAGCATGCATGCCTAAAGTAAGCTAAAATACATGTTGAGTAGCGGACGACGCGGAAACGCCGGGCGGGGACGGGGCGGCGCCGCAGGAAGAGCAGAAGTCGGTGTCGGGCAACAAGCCGTCGGGCGTGGGCAGCCTGCACTTGGCGCTGACCTACGACTGCACCGGCGGCACGCTGCACGTCCTGCTGCACAAGGCCGACGGCTAGTTGCCCTCTTCACGCTTCTGTGCCACTGTTGCCTCTTTTCAAAAGTCACCTTTCCACTGATCAGATACGAAATATGACAAGTATTCCTGTTTCCTCAATTTTGTCAAATTTTGTCAATCTTAGTGACTGTTCATCGATACATTTAAACGGACTGCATACTCCAGGGTCATGACACTCCTGCACGCGCAGTTATTGATGTATCACGTGACGTGATGGAAAAATTGCCAAGACTCTGGCTGGAGCCAACCGCTGAAAACGCCGTGGTGCCTTTCGGAACCCCAGCGCCAGGCGCCAATGGCGCCACTCAAAAAATCGCCATAGCGCATTTCGTTTTGTGCTCGGAACTAGCGCCATTTATCTTTGCTATCGCTACAACATTGTTTTCGTGACTGGAAAAACGTGCTAAAACCTGTCATTATATTGGAGGTGCCGTTCTATCGGAGGTATGCAATTCTATTGGAGGTATGCAGTACTATTAGAAGAAATACAGTATGCGTTTTCGTTTGACTAAACCCTCTACAAAAACTCACCCCCCCCCCCCCCCCCGCAGGTCTGGGCGGCGAGCACAAACCCGACGTGGAACTGTGCGCCTTGGTGCCACTCCCAGACCCTGTAAAAAGCCATGTAAAATGTTAAGTGTCATGCAAAGTGTCTAAAGTGATGGAAAATGCCCTGGAAAGTGGTAAACGTACGTTTTGCATTTTGCAGGGCATTTTGCATGACCTTTGACACTTAGCATGACATGAGACATTCTCCAGGGCATAGTGCAGGGTGCGGGAGTGGCGCAGGTGCGAGTGCAAATGGTGGACCCGGCGGCCGTGGCCGAGCAGCACCACCACCACAAGGACAAGGGCGCCGACGCGGCCACCGACGCCAAGGCCACCGAGAGCATCGTGGACAAGGACCGCGCGCACCAGTGGGACCAGTCCTTGGAGCTGGAGGTCACCCAGGACGACTTGAAGGGTCCGTTCCCATCAGCTCGTGCTTTGGGCTGCTTTTGGACCGCACCAGTTCACGCACCAGTTGACAAAGAGATTCGCTGTCAACTGGGTGTCATTGGCTTCGTATCGGGGTATCGGGCTTCGGTTCAAAAAGTGTGCGGGTATCGGGTTCAGGTCGGATTCTCAACCATGGTAAATATGAGCAGCAGGTTCACATGAGTAGTGAGCCATACCTGATACACTGCAAAAAATGGGTGTGTGATGTGTGGTGAAGTGTCCTGAAGTGACTTCACACAGATGCGAAATGTCGGCGTAAGTCAATTCACTGCATTCCAGATGCTTCACGGCACTTCACGAACCATGCAAAGGTCCGTGAAGTGCACTTCACGAATTCCATCTTCGTGAAGCTAGGTGAAGTGAGTGGAAGACACTTCACCGAAAACTTCGTGAAGTGTGTGGTAGTGAGTGGAAGTGTCTTCACAGAGCGCACTTCCACACACTTAGCATTGAAAAAATCTCTGGGAGATTTATATTTAAAAAATCTCAGAAAATATAAGATTTTCTGATATTTATATTTTTTCCATGATTTTCCAGAGAGGTTGAATTATATTTTCTCCTGATTAAGAAAATCTCTCGAGAAAATCTCCCCATATTTGTCTATTTTCACCTTCAAATTCACTAGTTGATGTGCTTTTTTACCAATTTTCATCTACTATTACTATATATTTGCTTATATACCCATTTTTGGCTATTTTCCCCCCATTTGTAGCTTTTACTCCCCTTTTCCTGTTCTATGGCATGAAAGAGCTGATAAAAAAGTTATTTGTCATACATTTTCTGCACTCAGGTACTTTCAGGAAGTATACATAAAAGAGAGTACTGGTACTTTTTCAGAGGAAATTTATATGTATTTACTTAGTGCTCAAGTATATGTATTTTTGAGTAAATGTACCTAAATACGTTTTAACCCCTGAACCATACTGAACCCATGCAGTCCCATGAAGTACAGCGCTGTACCTAAGCACCTGGTGTACATTGGCACTGGACTGGATGTTGCTACTTGTGCGATGGGTAAACTTATGCACTGGATTCTAGCCATTTTAACAACTAAAGAGTTGGCAGCATGCTTTGGAAATATCGTTACCAAATTTTGGTGAAAAAGTCATCAGATAAATTATGTGGGGATCATCACACGTGAAAGTGATGTATTCTACTATGAGGAAAAATGTGCCTAAACCATATTTTTGTTCATTATTCAGATACTAAATACATGGTAGTACAAAGTGTGCCATCAGTAGACAATATGCTGTTATCATATGAAATTGTGAATGTAAAGGTTAAACAACACATAATGTGCTTAATATCTACTCTCAATGGTTCAAACACCTTGAAATCTCAATTAAATCATACTTTAAGTTGAGAGATTTTATGAGATTTTTTTGAACTACAAGAGATTTTCTCAGAGATTTAATTATATTTTCGAAAATGACCCAAGAGATTTAATTATATTCTTTTCTTGGGAGATTTTCTGAGATAATATTTAATTATATTTTCTCAAAATCGGTCATTTTTTTCAATGCTACACACACTTCACGAACCCATTTTTTGCTGTGATAGCTTGTGGAACAATACGAATTTTAAATCCTTTTTGAATTTTGCCGTTTGAATGTGCACATGAAAATTGCTGTGCGACCAATCGACTAAAATCTGAATTGAGATGGATTGACTAAGTTCAGCGTGCCTAACTTACTGGCACGCAATGTGCCCAGCGCCATTGGGTAACCAATTGAATTATGTCATGATGGCACTTTTTCTGGGCTCCATTATTTCAGAACTTTTTAATGTAGATACCGTATTACCTCGAAATACCCCCAGGGAGTTTATTATTTCGCCAGCAAAATTTGAGGGGGGGATAATTCGAGGGGGAGTTTATTCGAGGGGGGTCTATTATTTCGCCAGAAATTTTCGGAAATTCCCCATACTCGGACGTAGAAAAACCGAACAATTACATAGATGTATATGTCTTTATAGGTATATATAACTGTATATACACATAAACCCTTCCCTAACGTCACTCAATCTTCAGTTTTAACGTGTGTTCTGCATTGTACAGATCACAAACAGCGGTATTTGTCATGTACGTTCTCTTTACACTCAATGTTAGGGGGGGTATTTCGAGGGGGGGGGTTATTATTTCCTCAGCCGAATTTTAGGGGGGGGGTATTTCGAGGGGGGGGGGGGGGGGTTAATTCAAGGGGGGATAATTCGAGGTAATACGGTACTGTATTCCTAAATCTAAAATTGTCGCTTTTTGCATACCGTATATCCTTGAATAATTCCCCTTCCTCGAATAACTCCCCCTCTCGACCAGGGTTGGCAAAATCTCAGAAAATAAAAAAAAAATAAAATAAAATGGAAAATTTAAGAATAAAATAAAATGGTTAATTTCAAAATAAAAATAAAAATTGTATAAAAATTCAAATTTTTGTAAAATTTTTGTAAAATTGTATTAAAAATCATATTTTTGTAAAATTGTATACAAATTCATATTGTTTGTAAAAATTTTTTCTTGTTGCTTCAGTTTCTACCTGTTCATTTGTAGTTTAAAATAAAGTGGAATAAAGCAGGTTTTGTCCCTCCTCATGGACCTGCACCCAGTACCCCGCGGGACTCATCACCATGAATGAGATTGGGAACTTAATACACTCAAACACCACTTAATAACAAGTTACAAAACCCCTACACAAAACCAACAAATAACCTACCCTATTCTGGCCATTCCCAGCCGGACTGGAATTTGCAAAAGCCATGCGCGAACGTTTGAAGTTCGGACCAGCGTTTTGTTGACCACGGGGGTTTACCCACTGAAAAACAGTTTTTCTAAATATCGGTTGTTTTTGGCCGCTAGCCAACTATCGTATATAAGTCTCACTATAAATACTAACTTCCACAAGTCGTAAAGCCATGTAATAACGTTGTCTGCTTTCAGACGCCGAAAATAGACATAAATCGAATGCCAGAAGATTAGGCGAAATATTTACATGGATTTCCGCGCAGCGACAAATTTTTTCTTTTTTGAAAGGTGAAGCGACACACTCGTTCAAACAGTTGTAAATGTCTGGTAGTTGTTCTATTTATGTGGGATTTATGTTTTCATTGGAGAATTAACTGTAAAGCACTATCAAGTTCTTTGTGCGAACTGATACCTATTTTATCAGCCAAACTTCGATTTTTCTCCAAGAACTTTTTAAATACCCACATAAGTAGACTTTACTCATACCCAGCTACTAGTCGCTCATGAAAAGTGTATCTAACAACTGGAATGAACTCTGAAAATGCAGAACTTGTTCTTGCAAACCGAATGAGAGATCCATAAATTGTATTTTTCTTAAGCGTATTTGACACATTTGAATCAGGTTGTATGCACTTTACAACCTTAAAATCAAAAAGGCGCATTTTATCATAGTTTCTGCATTTAAATGTCTCGCCCCCGAATATAATATCCATGTCGAAAAATGGGCATGTTCCACTGCTGGGATCTGAGGCCATTTCCAAGGGGAGTGAGGTGGGATAAATCGAATTTTTAGCATCCTCCACAAATCCGTCATAATTTATAGCAAGACTATCATCCACGAATCTGAAAATATTGTTGACTCTCATGATACTAGCACTATTTACATTTTCTCTTACGTATTGATACTCTAATATCGCAAGAGTCAAATTAGCAAGTGCTGGGGAATGAGCACCCCCTGCCGGAATGCCACATTTTTGCTGGAAAAGCATCCCTGCAAATTCCACATAATTTTCAGTTATACTCAAATCTAAGCATTCAAGCATTTCCTGTTTTGTCATGGATATAATTGCCCTCTTTTTCTTGTATGAATCAACTGAAAAATGTATCTTGCACACATTGATAAAATCTCCTTTAATCAAAAGATCCATGGCAAATTTTATCGAATCTATGGGGACAGACCTGGGGACAGACCCAAGCTCTTTAAAGTGTGAAATGTCATGTAAAATGTCATGCAAAGTAAATATCAATTGTCATGACCAGGGTTGGCAAAATCTCAGAAAAAAATAAAAATAAAATAAAAATAAAATGGAATATTCAAGAATAAAATAAAATAAAATAAAATGGAAAATATAAGAATAAAAATAAAAATTGTATAAAAATTCGAATTTTTGTAAAATTTTTGTAAAATTGTATAAAAATTCATATTTTTGTAAAATTGTATAAAAATTTGTATTTTTTGTAAAATTTTATCTCGTTTTTTGAGTTTCTACCTGTTTATTGATGGATCTGGGAGCAGTCCCAAGTGTAAAGTGTCCAATGTCATGTAAAATGTCATGCAAAGTGTCAATTGTCATGACAAATGTAAGGTCAAGTGTAAATTGTCATGACATGTAAAAAATAAAGTATCAATTGTCAAGTAAATTGTGTCCAAATCTTATGTTTTATATCTAAATCTTATGTTTTGTATCCAAATTATGTTGTTGTTGTATCCAAATCTTATGTGAACATTTTGATACAAAAACATAAGGTTTGGATACAAAACATACTATGGATACAAAAACACAAGATTTGGATACACAATTTACACTTTGCATGACATTTGTCATGACAATTGCCACTTTGCTTGAAATTTGACATGACAATTGCCACTTTGCTTGAAATTTGACATGACACTTGACATTTTGCATGAGAATTGACACTTTACTTTATATTTGTCAAGACAATTGACAAATTGCATTACATTTTACAAATGTGCCCAGCACACTCCACTAGTCCTTCTACTGAAAATGCAAACCATTCTTATCAATAATTGTAGCTTTACACTTGCAGCTAGCTAACAATACATACTGCATGCAACTTTTGAAAAGTAAGGGAAAAATTTGTCACAGGTTTTTCATGTATAGGTCTAATTATAACATTTTTTTGGCCTTGCATGCATGATTCTGATTTTTTGAAAAAATTTTGTAAAATTTTTGTAAAATTTTTGTAAAATGTGTCATTTTATTTTATTAATGACTTTTGGGAATAAAATAAAATAAAATACAATGAAACAAGAATAAAATAAAAATAAAATAAAATTTTTATACAATTTTTATACAATTTTACTAAAATGAATTTTTATAAAACCAACCCTGGTCATGACAAATGAAAAAAGAAGTGTCAATTGTCATAACAAATAGTAATTCAAGTGTCAATTGTCTTCCAAATTGTATTCAAATCTTATGTTGTGTATCCAAATCTTATGTTTTGTACCCAAATCTTATGTATTGTTTCCAAATGTTATGTATTGTTTCCAAATCTTGTTGTTTTGGAATCCAAATTTATATGAACATTTTGATACAAAAACAAGCTTTGCATACAAAAACCATAACCTTTGAATACATAATTTACGTTTGCATTACAATTGTCATGACAACTGCCACATTGCTTGACATTTGACATAATACTTGACATTTTGCATGTCAACTGACACTTTGCTTTACATTTGTCACAAAAATTGACACTTAGTGTAAATTTGTCATGACATCTGACACTTTGAATGACATTTTACAAATACCCCCAGCACACTCCAGTAGTCCTTTACTGAAAATGCAAACCATTGTTATTAATAATTGTAAGTTTTCACTTGCAGCTAGCTAACAATACCTACTGCATGCAACTTTTGTAAAGTAATGGAAAAATTTGTCACAGGTGTTTCATGTAAAGAACTAATGATAACAATTTTGTCGCCTTGCATGCATGATTCCGATTTTTTGTAAAATTTTTGTAAAATTTCTGTATTTTTTTTGTAAAATGGTGTCATTTTTTTATTAACGACTTTTGGGAATAAAATAAAATAAAATAAAATGAAACAAGAATCAAATAAAAATAAAATACAATTTTTTTACAATTTGTATACAAATAATTGTTATAAAACCAACCCTGCTCTCGACTAAGTCCCCTCCCTCGATGAACTCCCCCTGTCGAATAAGTCCCCCCACTTGTGAGTGTGCGGAGAAAATAACTCCCCCTTTCGAATAACTCACCCCCACTTTGATGGGTCGTAAACATTTCACGACATTTCACATTTACAAGAAAACGTTTTATGTATTTAATATGTACCGTATTACCTCGAATTATCCCCCCCCCCTTGAATTAACCCCCCCTCGAATTAACCCCCCTCAAAATGGGCTTGGGAAATAATTACCCCCCCCTCGAAATACCCCCCCTCTGGAATGATGTACATCATGTATGCAATGTACATGATGTATTTATTACTACTTATTTGCATCGCAGCTACACTTATACGCTCATTTGTGTACATATGTACATCTATAGCCCCAATATGACCTATTTTCTCACATTTATTACCGTTTTTGTGTAAGAAAAGGCGTATTCTTTAGTATGAATTTCATGAAAATTTCTGGCGAAATAATAACCCCCCCCCCTCGTATAAACCCCCCCCCTCGAATTAACCCCCCCTCAAAATGGGCTGGGGAAATAATAACCCCCCCCCCTCGAAATACCACCCCTCCTGAATGATGAACATCATGTATGCAATGTACATGATGTATTTATTACTACTAATTTGCATTGCAGCAGTTACAACACTTGTACGCTCATTTGTGTACAGAGGTACACCTATAGCCCAGATATGACCTATTTTCTCACGTTTATTACCGTTTTTGTGTATGAAAAAGCGTATTCTTTACTATGAATTTGACAAAAATTTCTGATGAAATAATAAACCCCCCCCTCGAATAACCCCCCCCCCCTCGAATTAACCCCCCCTCAAATTTTGCTGGCGAAATAATAAACCCCCATGGGGGTATTTCGAGGTAATACGGTAT
This sequence comes from Sphaerolaimus hirsutus, assembly GCA_964036195.1. Lineage (NCBI taxonomy): Eukaryota > Metazoa > Nematoda > Chromadorea > Monhysterida > Sphaerolaimidae > Sphaerolaimus > Sphaerolaimus hirsutus. Next base: position 23,637,302 of record OZ038460.1, read on the forward strand.
GTAAAATATCTTGCAGCTTGACGTCACTCGCATTGATTTCACTGCCTGAATTGTGAATTTCGTATTCCTACATATGATTTATGTTACCATCTTTACCCCATTTGAGGCATCTAGTTCCGAATGTCGGTATCTCCATCATTTTAGGTTTTTCCAAAATTGCATTTGAAAATTCAAAGTTGGCCCGAGCGGGCAACTTTAAAGTGACAAGTCTTGCCCAAGACTTTTTGAAAAGCTTATGGAATTGTCTACATTTTCCATATTTTAAACCCTGCGGCCGGCGTATATAGCTAGAGTTATGATGATTTGATTGATAGCAGGTCAGCAGATTCAGTGGGAAAAATCACTCGAAACAGGGTATCTCCACTTAGTCCATGGGATCAACAGCGCGGTTGTGCTGCCGTTCTGCTGGCCCATCACCTGCTGGATCAACTTGAGAGCAAATTTCTTACCCAGAGCAGTGGAGATACCCTGTTTCGGACAAAGACTTTTTGGAGATACCCTGTTTCCGACAAAGATTTTTTTGGAGATACCCTGTTTCGGATGATTTTTTTCAAAAACTGGTTTGGAATTCTATACCGTAATTCGGATGATTTTTTCTGTTTTGTATGGGAATTTGGACTGTTTGCGTCAAATCTATACCGTAATTCGGATGATTTTTTCCGTTGGTGGAGATACCCTGTTTCGAGTGAAATTTTTGGTGGCTCTTTTTGGAGATACCCTGTTTCGAGTGACTTTTTTCCAATTTGAGGGTGGAGATACCCTGTTTCGGATGATTTTTTTTGTTTTTTTCTAAAAATCGGCATATATATATCTCGGGAACGGTATAAGATATTGAAAAAATTCTTTTGCTATCATGAAGAAATAAGTGCACTTATCACAGATCCGCACTTAACTCATTTTTTTACACTTTGGTCTTTACCGACATTCGGAACTAGATGCCTCATTTGTGCAGCAAATTAATCATACATATTATTTTACTTAAAATTCTGACCAAGAATAAAGCCCCCCTCGAATAACTCCCCCTCAAACACTTCTGACGAAAAAATAATTCACCGGGGGACTCATTCGAGGATATACGGTAATAAGATTACTCTTACACGGTCAAATTTGTTTGTAAAACTCTAAAAATCATTAAGTTGTGGTTTTGGGACCGTTTTGTGAGCCTTCACTCCAAAGCCAGCCATTCTCAGGCACGAGCGGGCGCGTGCTGAGCCTGGAAGTGGTCGCGCTGCCGTCCAAAGGGCTCACCAAGGAAACTGAAATCGGAATTGTCGAGTTTTCCCTCGACAAGGTGCACAATTTGATCGAGGGAAATGAAAGAACTTTGGTGGAAAATTTGAGACCGGGCTATGGCAGGGTGGGTTTTGTCACCTGTGTCCTTCGCAGGTTTTTCCAGGATTTTGACCCTTGCGGTGGTTGGATAGATGCCAAATCGCTCCTCCAAGGGGATAGGTAGCTGAAAAATGTGAGGGTTCACGGTGCTCAATATATTGGCTTTTTCAAATCATAGACAGAAAGGCATAGGCATATGTACTTATATAGCCTTAAATGTTGAAGGCGAAAATTGGCAAAAATGGAGGAAAAATTTGTCAATTTTGAATGAAAATTGGGCAAAAATCACTCGTAATTTGCTACCCGCATGTAGATAGCTGAGCGATTGGGGGGGGGTTAAGGGATAGTAGCCAAAAAATCTTTCACGATCGATAGATAGGACTGAAGCTCTGTGTGCCAGAGTGTGGCATAGCTGGTCCACCCCCTTCACCCCCATTGGAGACCCCCGGTGCCTGTTTCTTCACATCCTGGCAAAAAATCGTATGCTCTTTAAGAATTCATATCAAAATACCACATTTCGAATCTTCTTCGCAGCTTAACTTAAATTTTTTAACAACTAAAAAACTTGCAGAAACTGGGCAAGATTCACATTGGGACAGTGTTGGAGAAAAAAACGCAATGCCTGACGGTGAATCTGAACAAAGTGACAGATCTACCAGTTTGGCCACTCAGTGGCACCCCCAGTTTGTTTACTTTTTTATACTCTAATTCGTTCAAGCTACCAAATGGATCCCAAGTAAACGTTTATTTGACCAGTTGGCAGAAAAATAGACCCTGTGCCTGTAGGCATCTAATCCTGTAAGTCATGTAGACCTGCTAGTCATGTATTTATACCTGGGGTTATTTGGGGGCATAGATGACTAATGGGAAGATTAGTGGCAGCAGGTTTACATGCTCAATTGAGTACATAGCACTGGCCACAGAGCGTGTGCATGCGGCAAAGCCATCTGGCGAATCTAGCGGGTGTAGATGAGTAGCGGGTAGAAAAGACATGACTGGCGGGTCTACTAAACCAGCGGATTTACATGATGACTAGTAGGCATTCGCTGTAAAATGCTCCTCAAAACCTATAAATATCCATCAAACGCACAATCAAAACCAAATAAAACTAATTAAACCACAAGAAAACTTTCTACTGAAATGTGCCAAACTTGCAGATCCGTGCGTGCGCATAACAGTAATGCAGGGGGGCAGGACCCAGACCAAGATGTCCAGGGCAGCCAAGAAAACTTGCAACCCGGTCTGGGGCGAGGGCATCATGTTCTTGCTCAATTGCAATGCCAATGAACTGGCCAATACTAAGGTCACATTTAGTACTTTCAGTCTTTTGAGTATACTCGGCAGACCCAGACATGATGCTCTACAAATAGCTATGATTTATGTCTTCGGCTGGCAGACAGCCAACCGAAAACTTATGCACCGACTGCCCACGACCAAGGCTCATTCCGAATGTATACCCGCACCGAATGGAAGCATACCCGCTCCGAAGGTAAGCCCGGCCCGAAGGTAACTGATGCTACCTTCGGGCCGGGCTTACCTTCGGAGCGGGTATACATTCGGACCGGGTATTCATTCGGGCCGGGTTAGAGATTAGTGGGGGGTAACGATGGCCAAAAAAGATTCGAAAATTCGAAAACATTTTCGAATTTTCAAATTTTTTCGGAATTTTCGAATTTTTATTTCACCACTGGAAAAAAACACTTAAAAATCTATTTATTTTTCAAAAAATTCGAAAATTCGAAAATTCAAAAATTCGAAAATACTTTTCGAATTTTTCAGGGAATTCAAGGTCATATAACACATTCTTAAGTTCAATGTGCTAATTCGATCGACAATTGAGACGCGGTGCGTCTGAAAAAGTGTATCGAAACAAAAAAAAACGTTAAAAAACATTGAAATGACATCCATGGTGGACCCATAGCTGGAATCGGGGATGACATTTTAGGGGGTTGGATTAACACCAGACTTTTGTGTCGCCCATTCTGTTACACATCAGCCAATTTTGATACCGTCCAAGTATGTTGTGGTTTCGGGTCAAGGCTATGACCAAATTGTTTTGTTTCCTTGAATCATCCACCAGTCCCGAGATAAGGTGGGTCTATAAAAGGTGTTGATTTTACATGGCCAATCAGGCAAGTTGAATTTAAAGCTTAATAACTCGGCCATTTCTTAGCCGATTTGGACTGTTAATTACTAAAAATGATCTATAGAATCTGTAGATTCCATTTTTCAGGTTAGATTTGTGATGTAAAAATTTGTTATGCAAATTTGACCAAGTATTTCAACATCTAACATTAATTTTTGTGAACATGCTATCATATACTTGATGTAAATACTGTTTATCTCAAATAAGTCCCCAGGGGAGTTTTTTTGTCAAAATTTTTTGAGGGAGACTTGTTCGAGGGGAGTTATTCGAGCGGGATTCGAGGATGTATGGTAAATATATGTATAAATCACATATAAACAGGGTCAGATTGACATAAAAATGTCGAAATTACTAATCCAACCCTAGAAATTGAATCGATAGGTTGTGTAGATTATTTTAACTTTTGAATGGTTCAAATCGGCCCAGAAATGGCCATGTTATAATCTTCAAATTCGACTAGCCAGATCGGCTGTGTGAAATTATCATAAATAGACACCACCCATAGACAACATAAATAGACACCCATAAATACTTGGGACTGGGAGATTATATTTGAGGAAAACCAAAAAAATGGTCATACCCAGACCCAAACCCCAACATACTTGAATGACATCAAAATCAGCAAATGTACAACAGAATGGAATGACACAAAAATCTGGTGATCCCCCCCCTCCCAGTACAGCCACCGCCAATTCCAGCTATGGGTGGACCCAGTCACATTGAAGAATGTGCAGGAATGCACCGAGCACCCATAACTATTTCAACATAACTTATTAACAGCTTAAAAGCTCTTAATTCAATATTTTTCCAAAAAAATTCAAAAATTACTCAAAAAAATTCGAAAATACCCCCAAAAAATTCAAAAACTGCCCAAAAAGATTCGAAAATTGGAAAATTCGAAAATTAAATTCGAAATTCGAAAATTCACTTGAGGAAAAATTCAAAAATTCGAAAATTCATTTTGAAAAAACACTTAAAAATTTAAATACTTTTTTTCGGGGGGTTTGCCATCGTTAGTGGGGGGGCACGACTGGCGGCGCATGTGCACCCATCGGCGCGGTGCGGCAAACACAAAGGGCAAATAACAATACAAATGAGGCCCAACAATGCATGGCTCTTTATATTTTGCCGCCAAGACCGCAACCGATGTTTGATGTTTGATGAGTGACCCCCCCGGTTCGGCATGCGATTCGGTGTCTTTTCGAGCAACATTTGTGCAACATGATCTGCCGACATTTAATCGAACAGAAAACGACATCTTGGAAAACGATCTGCCGACATTTCGGGGTATCTTTACTCCTCATTTCGGGTATAATTTTCATCTGCTAGTTTTCAACGTATTCGTGAAAACGACATGAAACTAGCAGCTGAAATAAAAACCCGAAATTGAAATTTTGTATAAAATTTCAATTTCGGGTTTTAATTTCAACTGCTAGTTTCATGTTGTTGTCACAAAAATGTTGAAAACTAGCAGATGAAAATGATACCCGAATTGAGTTGAAATTCAATTTTGGGTATCATGTTCAACTGCTCATTTTCAACGTATTTGTGAAAACGACATGAAACTAGCAGTTGAAATTAAAACCCGAAATTGAAATTTTGTACAAAATTTCAATTTTGGGTTTTAATTTCAACTGCTAGTTTCATGTCGTTTTCACGAATACGTTGAAAATTAGCAGTTGAACATGATACCCGAAATTGAATTTCAACTCATTTCGGGTATCATTTTGTATTGTTATTTGCCCTTTGTGTTTGCCGCACCGCGCCGATGGGTGCACATGCGCCGCCAGCATAGGGGATTTTTGGGGTTAGCATTTTGGGGGGGGGGGTTCACCTGCCGGCGCGTGCTAATAACTCGGGAACCGCTTGGCGAAAAATGTTGAAATTTGGATATGATATAGTTAAATGTTGGGGCTACGCACAATTTTGAAGATTTTTTTCTACGACCCCCCAGACCGGAGATAGGGGGGGGGGAAAACACTGTCATTTGCGTTTTTTTTTTGGGTGTCGTCGAGAACATGCAAACCTGAACATCAATAGCTCGGTCATTTGTGAACCGATTTTAGTCATTAAAATGTTCAAATGATCACAAATGTTCGGAGAGTTCATTTCTGAGGTCAAATCGGAGATACACATTTGTTTATATATCGTCTTAGCCTGATTTCGAAATGCAAAATTTCCGCAAAAGTTTGCTTTTTGAACATGCTATCCTATTCTCCTGATCGAGAGAAACTCATTAAAAAAAAAATGAGATCGATATCTCTTTCCAATCAAAAGTTACAGCTACTTTTATCTGCGCGCTACACACACACTCACCACTACCACGCAGTACGCGGTCATTTTCTTCCGCGCCATGACCTCGCTGCATAGTGCCTTTTATTTAGCACTTTTCCGCCTATTTTTGAATACCGTGTTTCCTCGAATTACCCCCTGGGGGTTTATTTTTTCAGAGTGGAAATTTTGAGGGGGTTAGATGAGGGGGGGTTTATTATTTCGCCAGAAATTTTTTGAAATCCCAGTACGAAATTGTCGTTCCAAACGTACGCAGACGTCGTAAAATGCAACAAAAACCATTGAGTATAAGACTCTACGGACTTCTATAAGTATTTACGCAGTATAAACCTTGTTCTAACGTAACACAGTAATTGTTTTCAACGTGTGTTCTGCTCGGACCACAAACCGTAGCTGTCATTTACATTTAAATGTCATTTACACCCAATTTGAGGGGGGGGGTATTTCGAGGGGGGGTTATAAATTCATATTGCCCATTTTGAGGGGGGTATTTCTAGGGGGTATTTCGAGGAAATACGGTAGATAAATGAAAATGAATCCACCGCTAAATCGGAGCAGAGTGTCAACAGAAAAGTAAACATAAACGATTGTATAGACATAAGAAAAGAGCATGTTTGCGAAAAATGAATGTATTAAGTGGTAATTATGGGAACAGTGTATTCAAAAATAGCGGAAAAGTGCTAAATAAAAGGCACTATGCAGCGAGGTCATGGCGCGGAAGAAAATGACCGCGTACTGCGTGGTAGTGGTGAGTGTGTGTGTAGCGCGCAGATAAAAGTAGCTGTAACTTTTGATTGGAAAGAGATATCGATCTCATTTTTGTTTGAATGAGTTTCTCTCGATCAGGAGAATAGGATAGCATGTTCAAAAAGCAAACTTTTGCGGAAATTTTGCATTTCGAAATCAGGCTAAGACGATATATAAACAAATGTGTATCTCCGATTTGACCTCAGAAATGAACTCTCCGAACATTTGTGATCATTTGAACATTTTAATGACTAAAATCGGTTCACAAATGACCGAGCTATTGATGTTCAAGTTTGCATGTTCTCGGCGACACCCAAAAAAAAACGCAAATGACAGTGTTTTTTTGCCCCCCCCTATCTCCGGTCTGGGGGGTCGTAGAAAAAAATCTTCAAAATTGTGCGTAGCCCCAACATTTAACTATATCATATCCAAATTTCAACATTTTTCGCCAAGCGGTTCCCGAGTTATTAGCACGCGCCGGCAGGTGAACCCCCCCCCTAAAATGCTAACCCCAAAATCCCCTATGGCCGCACCTCCCCCCATTGTTGGGGAGTAAGGGGGTCTTACAACTTTATATATACAAAGTTTCAGCCTAAAGCGGGAATTAGAGCTCAGCGTCGATTCGACGTGAAATGATGACGTGAAATGTTGTCGTGAAATTTTCAATTCGCTCTAGTTGTGGCTGATAACACTCAGTATTGGACACGATTAAGGTATTGATTCATATATTATCCTTAGAAAATTGTAGACCCGTAGCATGATCCACACTCGTGTAATCAATTTCACGACAACATTTCACGTCATCATTTCACGTCGAATCGACGCTGAGCTCTAATTCCGGCCTTAAAACACCCCCATGGAAAGAGATATTGCGTTAGAAGTGAAATAAAAAAATGGGTGGTGAACTTGTCCGGGAAGGTGTTTAGCATACTGTATATGGAATT